>VDFB02320957.1:0-13804 GCA_007258455.2 Sequoia sempervirens | reverse complement strand
GCACAAAAAAATGTAGGTGAAATGCCCTCAAGAGGTTGCCAACCTCTTAGTGCATGTTTCGTGGTACCGCACAAGGTTTATGGTTTTAAACCTTCTTCTCTTCAAGTGTTGCTGAACCTAGGCGGGTATACCTATATGAATGAGGAAAACTTGACTTATATTTATTTCCTAAAGTATTTTACCCACAATGGCAAATGGGAGTGGATAAATAGAATGTGATTTGGTATAGATTGTATAGCAATATCAAAGCTAAAACCTAATATGTTCAGTTAACAAATGTAAAAATGAGTAAAACTAAATGGTGAAAATGTAGAGACTAGTGCCTTACTGGGTATGCAGAGTCAAATGAGAAATCTAAATGAGTAACTTCTTTCTGGAAAGTATTCTAATTGTTCGGCATATATTTTAGTTTATAACTTGTATAAACATGCAAGAATATGACTACCTAGTTCTTCTTAATGATCCAAATGAGATTCCCTAATTACTATGATCAACTAAAAGGATTTAATCTTTTCTTGAAAGAACCAATTAATCAACCATACAGATACAACAAATGTGCACCCATAAACTAAATATAAACTTGTTGTATCAATTTAAATAACCAGAAAAACATCAACCTTGGAGACAACTTCAGTAATACTTTCAATTAACTCAACAAACAATTGATACCAGAAATACGCCACCACATCAAATGATTTTCATTGACATCTTCATATTTTAAACATGCATCATAATCTCATATTTGTAAAACATTGTAATCTACTGTATCTTTCTTCTATATCCTATATTTTTATATTCTATCTTTTCTATTTCGCTACCAAAATAGATATTTATACATCAAATACTCGAAAGAACATGTCCTTTCAGAAATGTCATATGTTTAAACAACAATAGATTAAAAGATAATCAGGCTCTGTTAAACCATAAATGAATTTTAGATAGGTGATCCAAGTAATCCTGACGTTCATGCGTACCTGCATCTCCTACTGCGTTCCGGATTGTGATCTCCATTTTTACCATCTTCTCATTTTGCTCGCAAACATCATCCAATGTTGTGTCTTCTGTGGTAGCTATCTTTAGGATTTCTTGCAGTATGGACTCACTTTCACTTTTCCATCTAGTCATTTCTTTTAATTCTCCTTTATTGTCAAAGAATGTAGTCAATCCTTTCCTGGTGGCATTTATCAATCCCTGCGCATCCCCTCGCAATTCTTCAGAGAAGTCTCGGTGTTTATTCACAAAATGATTTGTAGCTTCAATTGCTACATTATTAGAAACATCCCTCTGGTTTATTTGTTGAAACTTCTACATAATCCTTCCATCGATTCTTTCATGTTCTTTCAATGCAGCAAAGTTATGTGAATGTTTTCCCGAGAGTTTATTTAACCAAGATGTTAAACTGGCATGCGTTTTCATGATTATTGCTACAAGTGCATCATATTTCCCTTGAGAGTAAGCACTTGATCCTTCCCAATGATCTTTTGACTAAGAGCTTTCACCATGAGTAAGCAGCTTGGTTGACTTCATTGTAACACCTAACAAATCTTTTAGGTGGTCATTTTCTCTCAACATCCTCTCATTATTCGTTTTGTACATTTCCCTCTCCTTAATTAACTTCTAAATTTGGGCCTTGTTTAATTTTGCAACATTAATTCCAATTTTTGCAGTTGCCATAGGATCAACCTCTCCAATTTTTAGATTCATAACATGCCCAAATGCCTTCTCAGTATCAATGACAACTGATTTTCTGTGAGGCGGATATAAGGCCCAAATCATCAATGACCTTGCATATACTTTTGTCGCCTTTTCTGGGCTAAGCTTGTGTGTAGCATTACTATCTTTCAAGAAACTGTCAAAAACTAGTGCAAAATTGAGATCCAAACCAGGAAAAATCATAACACCGACATTTTCCAACATTTTCCTCCCCTTTTCAAGGGTCGTATCTTCCATCTCCTTGTCCACACACATATTTAAATCATTCAGTAATTGCTCTTCATTACCTGATGTGATATTGTCAACCTTTTCCCTTATTTCTTTTCCTTTCTGTTTGTATAGGAATGCCTTAAACTCTGGAGAGTTTACAAATTCATCATCTGATACAAACGATCTGTATTCTACATGCCTCGCATCTGCATCTACATTTTCTTCAACACTATATTCTCTGGAAGGGCAAGTGTAATGCTGAGTTCTCAACCTGGACATTTTACTTGGTTGGTTTTTTGACACATTATCCTCAGATGCCTCCTCCCCAAAGGACAATAACTTTGTATCCTGCAACCCTTGATTATATCTCTCGACCACTATCTTTGCTTCTTCCTCTTCCAAATTCCAGATCATATCATCAAATTGATAGGGCACATGTTGATACCCTCGAAAGTTTATCCTTATTTTAGCAGAATTGATGTACCCCTCTGAGTCAAAATTCTTTCTAGGTGGTCCTCTTTTCTTATTGTACTACAATAATTTATCAAGGATCAAATTTTATCCTTCCTTGGCTAACACAATAAAATCACCAAAGCATAATGTACTGGGCATGAAAGCCTACTTTCCAAAGGTGCTAAAATTCATAACACTGGAATAGTCCATCTGTTTGACAATTTCCAAATATGTAGTTTTGTCCAGGACTATTTTTGGAAAAATGAATGGGGCATCTTCAAATCCATAAACCCTAATCATGGTAGCACCCTCCAAGCAATACCAATATCCCTAGTTATGACTAATTGGCTCATTGAAATCCTTTTTCCGAAGAAACCTCTTTATCTCTTCAGATAAAGAATAATCACATGGATGATTGTACAATTTGTACAATGTCTTCACAAAATACTCCTCAAAATGAACAAAACTAGAATTAGCAAATCTACTGTCCCAGACACATCCACAATTGAAAAGGTAATGTCATGCCTTCCTTGTCAAATTGAGAAATTCTCATCTCCTGAGGCCACAATCCCAACTCCTGCCCAAAATATAACACTATGTGCATCAACAATGAATAATGCCTGAGATGAAAGATAGAGGCTCCGCCCTTTATTGCCATCAATCTAGAATCAAGCCCCTTAAAAATGTATGAGGCATAATCAAATGGTCTAGAGTTGTGGTACTGTATATCAACTGAAATTATCATGGGCACAATTGACATATACTTGGGGACATCCATTCCCAATAAATGGCCTACTGAGAAATAAGTATACTTCATATAGGGTTCAAATAGGTCAACATGAAAAAAAGGTCCATCACTATCCCGTAGAGGAACTGGTTTTCCACCTTGTCTAATCCTGTGAATTGGGAACCTCCAACTGTTATAAATTGTGTCCATTCTCCCGAGCTCCATTTCCAATTCTTCACATATGATTTTTTCATTCCAAACCACTTCCAAATTGAAAACCTCCCATATTGCATCTTCTGATAAGTGTATTTGTGGCTTCCCAGATGGGTTACATATAGCTTTGAGTTTCGAGTTATAATGAACAACTAACAATTTTACCAATTATGCATTGACAAATACATTAGGGTACACCAACTTTCCCAAATTAAGCTTCCATGGGTTGCATACTGGTTCAAAACAATTTCTATGATAATAGTGAAAGTTAAACAATTAATACCCTCTTATTGGAGTCCAAACATCTCCTATGAGTTTACACTTATCATCCAATTTATCTATTTCTGCCCTAAGTTGTGCAAATCATCTAGCTTTAGGTCCAGAGCCAGGTAATTGGTCAATGAGGTCTTGATTTAATCTTCGTTCAGCGCCCTCATGTTCTATTTCAGTTTTTTGTTTCTTTCCTTTAGGTTGACTGCTTTCACCATGTTTTCTACTTTTTGATTTTCCTGAGCTGGGAGACTCCATTCCTCAAAAGTTACAAAAGTTAAAATTAGAGGAACTAAGGAACGAGAACTTACTATGTTTTGCTCGAAACCTTCGGAGTAAAAGAATGCCCTGGTTCTTCATTCGCCTTTCTGATTCTTTTGCTATCAATTCCACACTAATGTTTCCAATTGAATTCTCCTTATTGTGCTCCATTGTGCCATTAATGTGTTAGCTGAAATACGATTGCAGTAAGTCCTTTTTCAAAACTCACACTGTCACATCATTAGTATTGTCGGTGAGACATTTTTAAATCTTGGGCGATAAATTTTAGCAATGTTCATTAAACCATTTGTCAAAACATCCTGTAGTCTCCCCAACACCTCGAAGTCTAACTAACTATTGCAAATTGTATATCGCTCTAATGTCCCATAGTCTCATTGACATTTGGAGTCTCACCAATAGTTATCCTCGTGGTCTTATTTATATCGCTGTGACATTTTGAGTTGGGGAGATGTTCCATAGATTATTTCATGTCTCACCGAGATATATCTCTTATTATGTTTTCTAGTCGCTGAGACATAATGATTTTCTCACCGATGAAGAACACTCAGCATGACTCTCATATCTTTCTTCGATGGAATTAGTCTCACTGATAATCAATTCATACTGTTGTTTCCTTTACCCACATAATCCTATCGACGTGACATATGGGTCGGCAGGACTACCTGACTTCATCCCGATAATCATTGATAGGGTCCCCTTATGCTTTGTCGACAAGACTGGATGCATGTGATAAGACTTCATTCCAATGACTTTTAGTCTAGCCGATATGTCTCCTTGTGCATGCTGGTTGGTAAGACATACATGAGTTTGTTATGACTTATTCTGATGATGAATTTCTGGCCAATATGATTTTTCTGTCACCAAGACAATGAATTGCGTCCTGTCGATATGTGTCTGCAGATGAAATCACATCGGTATGACATTCCCGAACTCTTGCCGATAGACTACAAAAGATACACATTAGTAAAAAATGATTTATGGATCGGGAAGACCCTCACCATCTCTTGCCAATATGAATTATAATAAATGAAAATATTCTAGGGCTAGATGCATTCTGTATGGGACCACATGAGAAAGTATGGGGAAAATATTATGAAGAGAGGATTTTGTGCTTATGGTAAGGACTACACTTGAAACTCACTGGTATAAAACAACCCAGAATTTTTCAAAAATTTTACGCTTCTAACATCCTAAACACGCAGTCAATATTAACCTATGCAACATGATAACATATATAAACATAGCAACATATTAGCTTTGAAAATATTGCATTACAACATTCCCCCATTATATTCCCGACCAATACTTCTTATAGATATCCTAACACTTAATTCATATGAGTTAACAACTTCATTCAAGCATTTACAATAATTCTTTGAATAAATAAGCAAGAATGAAATCATACATCCACTGGAAAAAAATGGAGACAAACAAGACAATCCTTGATTATATTATTCATAACTTCATAGAATAAGTGCAGAGGAGAGAAAATGGCCAAGAAATTTGCACCATTCTATATTATATTTGCTATCTTTGTTATCAAAATTACATACATAACTACAGACTCAAAACCTAAGACAACTCAAAATATGCAAGCAATATTCTTTTTACAATTCACTATGTCAATAGCAATACAACGAACCCCTACTTTCTAGGCTTGAATTCCTTCTTATAGAAATGAAGGAGAAAAACAAGCTTTGGGCCAAAAAGCACACATGTCACTATTCTATTGGACCGTTGTAACATATATTCCCTTTTCAGTTACATTTGAGTTCTCAGATGGTAGGAAACATACATGAGACAAAAGTATTCCTCATTCATTGTTAGAGATGTGGTCCCACCTTCAAAAGGAATCATTTGTTCTTTACGATAGCTCCCAAATATCTTCCTTGTGATCAAAAAGTGTTTTCCATGCACACATCCAGACAACAAAATTTAAAAATCATGAAAAGAAATAAAAGATACAAAACTAATTCATCCACATCAACATTTATGCCACCAATTTTCATGTTGAGGAGAGAATAATATTTCTTGCAATACTTTAAAAAAAGCCTAATTTGCACTATTTTTAGGTTATACATTGTTTCTCTCATGTCCATTATTCACCATATTCATCATCACCTTCACACATATAATCTTACTCAGTAAACTTCTCCGACTAGGTGTTGTATTCCTCTTAAGTAGGCCACTTTTCATCTAATAGTTTATGCACTTTTACGCTATGTTGAGTGTATCTAGCATCAATCAATGCCTTGGCCTGTTTGATAAAAATGTCAATTTTCATTTCAATCCCCATCATAATGTCAATATTGGGATTCAGCAAGGTATAATCAAATACCTTATGTATCATCTTAGCCTGTGTGAGAAGATCTCCCATATCATTCCTCCATTTATCAAAATCCATCAATTCACCTTTGTAATTTAATATCAAAGGCATACCTAATTCCTCCATTTCTTTGAATACTTTCAATTTGTTATGGAGTTGCATCCCAAAATTTTCATGAACTTTTTTTATTTCATTTACTAGGTCAATAGCTTGTAATATTTAGGGGACATTTGTAGGTGCTTCAGGATCCTCTCGCATCTTAGCATCATTTATCTTAAAGCACTTACTCTAGTACTACATTTTCTCCATTCATTCTTGAAGGCTTCCTGAACCTGCAAATACCTTATGTTTGCTTCATGGATGTTCCTTTAAGTGTCCCACACATCATCACTTTTTTTATTGGCTTTGTGACCCTATGTTTTAACACATGCTCAAAAATTTCATTTGCCACTAACAGTTTCAAGCTTGGCCTTCTTGACATTTTCCTTCATCATCTTTAATTTATTTTTTAAATCATCAATCCTTAAGGCCAAGGTCTCCTTGTCTTGTGTAGACAAGTCTAAAGAAGAGGATGATGGGAAAGACAATGTCCTCATTGAATAGCTAGCTTGAATAGTGGTTCTCATCTTGTTAATTTCATCCAATGCCTTATTATACTCCTTCACCAAGGAATCATACTTCTTCTGAGAATTTTTTGCTTTGTCTACACTGAGCATTGCAGCATGAGTAGTTAACTTAGCTGGTTTGACAGGAGTTATATCCATGGCTCTCTTCACCACCAAGGAACCCAAGACCTCTTCAATAGGGTGATCAACCTCATGCTTTCTGGTATTGGGTGTCATGGACCAAATTGCAATAGTATGCAATTTTGGACTACATCCAGATCCAAACATCTTGTTTTAAAAATGCTCCTCAGATATAGAAGCCTAAGGGTCTCTTCTTATTACATCAAGTGCAATAGTTGAGGTGATAGTGCACCCTAGTAGTAACATCATTGCACTATCTGTGGAAATTATCTTAGCCTCAACAAGAGTGGTTGCTGCAATCTCAACCATAATTGTTTCTTCCTCTTCCCTCTCATCCTCTTATTGTTGAGAAGGATCAACACTAGCCCTTGCTTGTTCAAGCCTCTCCTTTATTTCTCTGCTTCTATGTTGAACCATAAATTCCTTGAATTCCTTAGATTGCACAAACTCATCATCTGCAACGAACTCATTACAATCCTTGATCTTGGGATCATCATCAGTCTTTTCATCATAGTGCCATTGAATAATTCTATCTTGGGGAACTTCTAAACCAAGAGTATCTTTAATATTAGGGGGAGGGAATTTCTTTTCCACCTCCTCACACCATGTGCATGTTATACCATGTGTTCCTCCTTAATTACTCAAAAACATTTTTCTTGCACATCTACAGGTTGCTTTGGAATATCCAGAGCCTGAGGTTGTTGCTCTAAGAGAGCTTGTGCTCTCTCAACAACCTCTTTTACCATTACCTTGAAATCACCATTCTAGTAATCTATTAGTTGTGAAAAATATCTTTCAAAAGGATTTTCAATTAAATCATAGGGACTTACATGGAAAGAGTTCTTCATAATGCTCTCTTTAATGTCCATTTTGGATGTCCATTCCCTCATTCTGGATATAACAACTTCATCACTAGTCAAATTTCTCAACATATCATCTATGTAAAAGAAATGGTGATAGATCCTTCATAAATTTTTCTCCCTTCTCTTTGCATGAACAAAACCCTCCAGGTCAAAATCCTAACCTCGTCAATAGGTAGCCTAAGGTTATTCACCATGTTTCCAAATGTTGCATACCCTTCAGGGGTAGTAACTTTAAAGTAATCAAATGAATATTGGGGATTTACCATAGTAATCTTCCTAGGCTTTTTGAACATTTAAAAATCCATAAAATCAATTTACTACATCAACTCCATAAAAGGAAATCGGTCACAGACAAACAAGGGCAAGTAGTGTGGTGCCCACTTGGTTCCATAAGCCATGATCAAAATATACTCTTAGTGCAGAAAACAATCTACCCAATTATGTTGTTTATGTGACCCTGGCATCTCATTTGGGTGCATGATGCTTCTGATTGCTAGTGAAAGACTATGAATTATTGCCACACCCAAAATCTCCAAGATATCAAACTTTATGACATTAGCGAACACAAAATAGTTGAAGTTGGAGCAATCTTGGTCAGAAATATGTGTCCACATTTGGATTGGAAAAACATTATTCTCATTGTCCCTCAATCTCAATTTTACTTTTCTTTTCTAGTTCTGATCACCCTCAAATAAAAGCATATACATTAACAAAGAATAATGTGGGAAATCTAGAGGAAGAACCTCCTTCTTTACATTGATGAAATCTTGATGCATTTTCTCTACAACATAAGAACCATAATTAAAATTAGTGTTTTGATTGTGACCCTGTATATCCGTTGCCATTACCAATGAATCAAGAGCTATCCTAGCTTCAAAGTTATGAGCTAGAACTTGATTCAGGAAATAATATGTGCTTTTGAAATAATCCACAAATTCTTCACATTTAAAGGGATCTATATCTTTAGGGCCAAATCTTTCCTTGCTCTTTGTATGCCATACTAGCAATCTATTTCTAAAGGAAAATATGTTTTTCTCATACTCACCATATAGGGAAACACACTTGATGTTAATAGTGTAATTGGGATTCAATCCAAATATCTCTACAATCTTAACCCTCATCACCTTAAGGACTACATTTCAATTCTCACTCTTAATTTTGTTGTCTATAGGATCATAATGCTTAGAAAATTCCATCATCACATTCACCTCCACAAACACATTAGGTACCACTAGCTTCCCAAGGTTAAGCCCCCATAGGTAACGTGCTAGCTTCTTAGAATTCCTTCTATTAAAAGCATATAAGACTAATTTCAATCCAATCTAAGGTTGGGCCAATTCTCCAATTTCACCAGCATTTTCAATCAATCTGCTCGTCATAGAAACTTGGCCCATAGGTCTCTTTCCAATTCATGACCCACCCTCCTTTACTTCTCCAGAGACACCTTCCACATGAATTTCTCCATATTTTTCTTTGCACTTCTTGACCTTGTGGACACCATAGGGGTATTTGAAGTAGGGTTAGATGCTACAAGTGGATCCAGTTTAACTGTAGGTGAAACATCCTAGGTCTTGAGCCTTTTAACCCTTTTTTTCTTTGATTTTCTCTCTAGCCTAATGTTGGACTCACTAGGCTTTGGTTCACTCATTTTTACAGTATGGCATGACTAGGGTTTATAGTTTTCTTAATCGAAAAGACCTACCTAGTTTTAAAACCCAAGACACAATTTACATAATAAAACACTCCCAAAACCTTATGCAATGTTTATCACCCTAATTTAGGACACTCAATGAGTAAATCATAAGCAAGTTATCTCTCAAATTCCCTACTATTTTTCAAACTAGCATAATTTAGTATACTGAATAGGAAGAGATACAAAAAATTTCTTACTAGGGTGAAAGACTGATACAAATGTTATTTTAATTTCTTGTTGGAGTTCTCCACACTATTTCTTTAGCCTCTGGATTTCTTCTCCACTCCTAAACAGTTCCAAATGTGTAGGAAACAATCCAGTCACCTTCTTTATGGCTAGGAAATGGGATGTAACACCATTAGTGTTTGATAGAAAGCTCGCACAAGTAAACTGACATTTAGTTAATCCTATTTAAAACCTAGTTGTTGATAATCTCACTTTAAAACCATATCAATGGTTCTCCTTTCACCTCGCTACATTATTCTTTGCTTTAAACAATGTCCTTAGCATCTTCCCATGTTTTCTTTCATCTAGAGGCCATCACTCATTGTTGAACATTTCACCCTTTGCAATTCCTATAAGTGATGTGAGTGTCCATGCGATGAGATCCCAACCATTGAATTTAAGGCCCATCTTCGATCACATTTATTTTTCATTGCATATCATTGATTCATGATTCAAATTCCAGATCACATCAGTGATAGGAGATAAGGAAATGGAACAAGATTAAGACACATACACCTACGTGAAAATAAAAGGCATAAGAGACATCGCTCACAAGAGCAATTCAAATCAACGAAAGAGAGTTTGAATAAATGAATTCATTGCTAATCCCTATTTTGAAACTCAAATCTTGGAATAAATCTACAATGAGTGATGGAAAGTGATTCCAATAGTACAAAGGGTCATCACACATTGCCAATTTACAACATTAGATTCTCAAGTGATTAGCGATAAAAGAAGACAATGATAACAAATAGAACACATGTATCGATGTTCATCGCTAATACAACACTCAATATTCAAAATCCATCTATGAGAAGCAAAACAAAAGACATACCCTTCATCACACATTGCTAACATAAATTTGCATTCATAAAGCTATCCACGATGAGTGATGAATGAAAGCAATAGATGAGACTTAAGTGGGACAATTTGGCATGTGCTCATAAGTTGTTTTAAGAAAGGGTGCCACCTAGGATGACCAATAAAAATTCCTCAAAGGACTTACACCATAACATTTCAAAGGATGTAAAGGCCAAATAAGGTCAATCACTCAACCTTATATAAAATAAATATTTCTCACCTAGGGACAAGGGGTTAGTAATTTCATGAGCTTCAATGGTTCAAGATATAACTTAAATGATTGGGAACCAACAGTAGGGATTCAATGACAAATTAGAGCTTTGGCAAGGATACAAGCTTGAGGGTTAATTAGGAAGGGTCTTAGGTAGCATAAACCCAAAAATAGTGATAGTAAGCAAAACCCTAAGCTCAAAGAGATGAATTTAACGAAAATCTTGCAGGATGAGACAAGGAACCAAAACAATATTCAGGGGTTCTATCAATGTCCTATTAATTTGGTCCTTTGAGAACATCTGACATAAAAAAAATATTTATGATTTGAACCTTAAATCCTTCACTAGGTCAAGCTTTAAAGCTAAAAATTATCCATGCCTTTGTATCTATCATTTGTGGTTGTATCATGATTTTTGCACCTTATTTTTTATATTTGAAGCATGGAAAACAACTCAAACATTATCACATAAATGGTATGAACCACTAGTGAATTCATTCTAGTTTAGCATAAATTTAAATACTCGATGAATGTTTTAGGTTTGGTTGATTTAGGATAGTAGAAATCCTTCTAAGAGAAATATGTCTTGCAACATTTTGTACAAGTTACTTGCATTTATTTTTTTATAAAACTTCCTATAGTATACTTCATGAAATTGATGCCATGAATAGAAAGATACAAGTACTTCTATCACTATTTATAGGGGATATAGGAGAAATTTATGTTTAATTTAGAGAACAAATTATTGGTAAAGTAGATGAATGGAGGGAAGAAAGAAAAGTTGAGATTGTACTAGGTTTTCTATTGATTGATGAATTTTGTATGCTTGATATTTAATTCTCCTCATTTTTTAATTAATATTTAAATAATAATATGTCACCAATATAAGTCCCTACGTGTTATCCCTATTGATCTATTAATATTTATTTCAATGTAGTTGTAAGAAGAAGGTGAGTGGGAAAATATTATTAATACAAGTTGTTGAGAAGACAAATGATAGCATGCAACTTCTAAAAAATATAGGAGTTAAAATTCATCCCTACATTTTTGTATTCATTAAATCACAACAAATCCTCTTTCTATTCTCAAATCTGAGAGAAAATATATTGATCTTGAATATGTTAAAATGTATACTAATTATTTATGGATGCTAAGAGGTCAACACACTTTCTCATGAAATATCAAGATAAACTCATGTTAATTGAGGTTTTTGGTGAGGATTATGAAGAGGGTAGCATGGTTAAATAGTTATTTTTAGGTACACCATTAAAAATTTGAAAAAAGGGAATATTTTTCTAGTAATAAGAAAGAGAAGAAATTTTTTTTTATTTGATTAATAAAATATTGTTGTAAGTGGAGAGACAAGAATTATTGATTTTTTTTTGTGAAGAGTAAGATGGTTTTATAGCAAATAAAAGTCCATAGTAGGCCTCTTAGTGATTAGATGTGTAACTTATGAAACACTCCATCTAATTTTTGGAAGCCATGATACTTTGCTAAAGTGATGGGTTGTCACAACACAAAAAGTGTTACTAAATCTAGAAGAGCACAAATATTTTATTTATTTTGGGGCTTTTATCCTTTCAAAATTTGCTATATGGGCTATAGGCTCATATGAACACACTACATGCATTTGATATTTATATAAAACATCCCTATTTTGTAGTCATAGACTATCGTTGTCCCATATTATTTAAATCTTCACATATTTTATTCATTGAGGATTGCATATGTCTTATCCTTTCTAAAGATACATAAGCCAATATTATATAAATTTTTAGGGTTCCAAATATATGTGGTGCTAAATGGAAGATGGTATCGTGTACTGTCCTCATTTTTGGATTGGATGGATATTAAGTTGACCAAGATCTATATTCATCCAAACCAAAAATGAACATAATTTTTTTGATACACTATGAACTTGTATTGACATTAAAAATTGTATCCTATGATTCAACCACTTTGTAGGATTCAAAATTTACATGTGATATAAAAAATTAAATTAATTTTATGATTATGGTTCTATTTGTAGACACAATTGTAGATTATGTAAAAGTTTATTTTTTTTTCATTTATCAAAATGAGGACTTGAAGTATGAACATGTAAATTATAATATGTAATAAAGAACATTATATCTATGTTAGTGGATGACCATCATGATCAATTATAATATTTATGTCTAGTTGCATATACTCAATTTCTCCTTATTTATTAATTAAATTTCTATTTAAAAATTGATTTATTGTCCTATCTACACTCAGTTCTCAATACCACTTATGATGCAAGAGCATCTAGGGGTACTAGCACTATTTCATCACTAAAAATATTGTTACTTAAATTTATTTATTTTCAATAAGGGCTTAGAGGTTAGAAGAAAAAATATTTTAATTTGCAACTTTTTAATATTCCTTGTGGCAAAATTGTATGTAATTTTTGAGGAATTATGCTCTAGTAAATGATTCGAAGGAAAAATGGGGGAATATTCCATTTGGGCATCCCATTTCAAGGTGGGGAACACTTGGTATGCATGTATGTTATTTCATGTTCAATTGCATGCTTTGCATTCATTTACATGTCGGGGCCACTTTATTTACATGTTGCATTTCCTTATTTGGACTTGTTAGAGCCACTAGGAATCAAAGAAGGTGCCATAATTGACCAAATTTGATTGGCCACGGTTTAGGTTCCCATGTGAAGGCCATGTAAGCAATGAGTAATTTTATTATTTTTATGATTATTTCTCCAAATGGGATGTGGGTTTTCCAAGGAGGTGTTTTTTCTTATGGTTTTGGAAAACCATAGTGGTTTTCTCATTCTAAAACTTCTATTCTATGATGCCTTGTCATTTGGGGAGGGGGCTTTGGGGAGATGCTACTGGATTGAAGAGAGGAATTCAAGACTCCATTGTTGCATATTTATATTTGCTCAAAAGCCCATGTTGTAGGGAGCTAGTGAGCTCCATGCTTTGGGAGATAGTGAGCTAGTACGTTTGTGTGAAAGGAGCTTGAGA
>VDFB02320956.1:0-34274 GCA_007258455.2 Sequoia sempervirens | reverse complement strand
CTATAGAAAGGGTTTCGGCCGAAACCCTTTTTATAGAAACTGTTTCTACCGAAAACCCTTTCTATAGAAACCCCGCACATTAAAAAATCCAATTTCGAAGGCAGTTTTAAAGCGGGAAGAGGAAAATTTTGATTTTTCTGGATTCGGGCGAAACTTATTCGACCGAAACCTATATGCCACGTAATACGCCACATGGTTTCGGTCGAAACCTAGTCGGGCGAAACCTTTCCGGCCGAAAATATTTCGCTCGGAACTATTTATTTGGCCAAAAGTGTGACACAACTTTGTGCTTTTACCCTTTAACAACCTTTAATCTGTTAGAATGATTTAGTATGAAAGCAAATAACAAAAAATGAAACACATCAACACTATACACAATAGAGCACCAAATTTATGTGGAAAACCTAAGGAGGGAAAAACCATGGTGAGGATTAGCTCACAATATAAAGTAATTGCAACAACAAATACAATAGACTCACTGTCAGAGGGCTCACTGTCCAAAAGAAAGAAGGGCTCACTACTAATGGCTCATTGCTAGATTACATAAAAGAAGAAAAGAAGAATGTTACAGTGAGAAATCCATCTCAATGCAATAGAAAAGTCCACCACAACATCACCAACACATTCACAACTTTTCTAAAGATTGTAGACACCTTCTGCTCACTGATTCTAATAGTCTAACTTATTAAATATTGCATTGCACTTCACAAATTTGTTCTTCACACCTCTATAATTTGCATCACACACACTACACACAATTCTTTTATCAACACAACACCTATTTATACCCTCTTCAACCTTGAAACCATTCTCTAAGATTGGCTATGCACCTAAACTATGCAAATTTAAATTACGTCAGCACCAAAACATTCCCATGGTGGAAAGGAATGAAGGAAGACCACATCACACCTTAACTTGTACCTAAATCCACTCATACACAACACACCACGCTTCCACAATCACTGAAGTAAATCCATAATTAGTGTAAACACCTAAGGTCAGTCAAACCTATGTAAACACCATCAAACATTTAAGTGCATGCTTGATCCAAAGATGAATCACAAACAATAAATATCACTTGAACACAATCTAGAATATTCCACAAAAACCCTGAAATCCAACAAATTCCTTCGCAACCACCTTCACCTCAAGAATAAACTCATCTTGTACACCCAGATAATTTTTCACACATTGTAATACAAGAAATTAACTTGTGGAGCACCAAACAATGAACAACTCCTACCGAAGGTAGATATGAACCTTATCAACACAGTTCCAAAACTGCAAAACCAAAAACCAAATTATGGAGAAATGTGGAGCAAAACCATTTCTCCCAAACACCATTGCAATATATAGTTCAGACATTGGTGAACACATCTTTCTCTGCACAATGATCCAGAACAAGAAACTGTGGATATAACACCTCTGACCAACATATCTGAGATATACATGCAAATCTTCAGCACAAAAGAAATGTGGAGCAAAACCAGAACTCTACTATGTATACCAAAACACCTCTACAACACACTATTTCCTCTTTTATTCACATTTTATCAAAAGCACTTGGAAACCAAGCACTAGAAGCACATTCTCATCATCTTCACCACTTCTTCATAATATCTACAAACAAAAGCTTATCAAAGCAACACTAGAGGTTGACACTAGTAACACTTACTAATGACAACATAATGAAACTAATTAAAGCATCATCACAACTTTTCAACCATCACCAATTGACATCAATGACAACACAAAAATAAGCCTATTGACATCAATGACCACCAAAATACTTGTACTTGCAACACTATCAACATTTTTTCTTTCCACTTAATATCAACTTTGTAAAAAAAAATCATCATACTCCCATGTAAGGTTAAATTATTTGATATCGTAAGCTTTCCTTCGATCAATTAGTTTTGTCTATATGGCAGTCCTAAAATTTTCTTTGACATACTTTTTAATTTCCTCACTAGCAATTAGACTTTCCTGCAAATTAATTTCACATTCATTTATCAATGTGTTCTTTCTTTTATCTATCTCTTCCTCAATGACAAGTCTAGACCAACAATGGTTCTCCATATTTTGATCATTTTTTATATGTAGCTTAACAATTGGGCCATCTTTGATGCTTCCAAAGGGAAATTGCCTATTTCAACTAATAAAATATTGTAGGTAACTAAAGTCTTAGTTTTGAGGCTATGTATAATTAATTCTTTCTGAATCATTTCCACATATTTTCATTTGTGATCTAACAAGATTTTACCCTAAAGTTGACATCCATAAAGGATTTCTAAAGTGACAAGTAAACCACATATGATTCTATTGATTTTCCAATCCCATATTTCTACACTCCTACATCTATTTTGTATTAAATATTACATTTGCTAGCCCCCTTGAGTTCTTTTTCCTCTACTTTTGAAAATCACGTAATCAATATATTATTGATATGGCATTTCTAAGACGCTATCCACGAGTGAAAATAAAATTATTCAATGGCAACTGCCAAACATGGTTTGAATTTAAGATGAGTTTGTCTGCAGATCCGCCTGAAATTTCAACACGTAATCAAGCAAGTTGCACAATAATTGAAGTGTGTTCATGAAAAGTGACGGTGGCATTAAATGCTAGGAAACAGCTGCTTTCGAGGCATCAGATCTCCTGCTTAAGGATAAACGATTTTGATTACATGACAATCCATTTAAAAAGACATTAACCGGAGATTCAAAGATGTGTGGAGATGGGTAGTGTTTGGATAACGTTTCGGAGAAATGAATCGAAGCTTCTGACAGATCTACTTGTGTACAATGAAGCGATTTGTCTACCCCTCAGCATCATGGTTGAAAAAGGATTCAGAAAAAAGTTTTTTCTACTATTTTACGTCATAGTTGAAATGATGTGAATGAAAATTTATGGAAATGTGAACAGTGCAACCACTCCATTTAAAGAAACGGGTTCATGAAAAAAACAAGATCTATATTGGAAGATCTAGTTAAAAAAGTAAAATTTAATAAGGCTCTTTGGGGTTCACGATTGTGTTGATATGGTGTTCTTTTACTACGATTTTTAGTTCTTTTACTCTTTGCAAAATAGATGTAGAAATGCTGAATTATGGGATTGGAAAACTAAAAGGACGCTTTTTGGTCTTCTTGTTACTCCGGTAATTCTCTATGGGTGTGAAATTTGGGGCAGCAGCATGTCAGATCATAAATGGAGACAAGTGGAAAGGATATAAAAACATCTAATTATATGCAGCCTCAAGCTTAAGACTGCAGTGCCTTGTGAAATTTTATTGGCTGAGACCGGTACTTTTACTCTGGAGGCCTCAGCGATGACCCGGTTATTAAGCTACCTAAAGAATGTCCAGAATATGGAGGATCATAGATGGCCTAAGCTAATTGTGAAAGAGGAGCTAACTAAAAGAAAGAACACATGGATGAAACTTAATATCAAATGGATGAAGAAATGGGATGTTGTGTTGCATGAGTGTCCAAACACAAATGGAGAAATAAAAAATTATGTGAGAGAAAAATGTAAATATGGTATATGGACAAAAAAAACAGGGCGTAAAAAGGATTATTATATCAAAGAATTCAATCCCACAAGGGACCATGAAGAAAAGGCTTATTTAGGAGCGAATATCAAATGGAAAGCAAAAATGTTGATAGCCCAATTGCGGACTAGTTCACACCATCTTAGGTGTGAAACGGGTAGGTGGGTGGTTCCTAAAGAAGAGTGGGAAAATAGAATATGCCGTTTTTGCAACAAGGGTATGGTGGAAATGGAATGGCACTTTATCATAGAATGCTCAGCATATAAAGACATCCGGGCCAGCTATGGGGATACAGTGCAGGTTGACAATTTAAATACCTTGTTTGAAGACTCAAGACTCGACAAAATTGCAAACTTCATCATCAAAATTCACTCTCGAAGGGTTGATCTTGAACGGCGCCTCCATTTTGTCTAGGGCTGTGCTGTGGGTTGTTTCGGTGCTGATTCGGTGATGATCTTGGGTCCCATAGGCTTCTTTGGCCTCGTGGACGTCATTAAAATGTTTCATTTCATTTCATTATTATTTGGTGTTCTTTTATTACGACTTTTAGTTCTATTGATTATTTTGTATTCTTTTACTATGACTGCTAGTTCTATCAATTATTTGATGGAGTTATTAAAATCTCATTTAAAAGAAGATATATTATTCATACAAATCATATGAAAGAAAATTTATGAAGTGTCTAATATATAGAATTATATAGGTCTAAAATTGCTTCTATGAATTTTAGAAAAAAACCTTAAGAAAATAAAATCTTTATATATAAATATTTAAAATTAATTAACTATAAATAAATAATAGTAAATAGATATAGATATATGAGTTGAAAATGTGTATTTAATTGGATAAAAGTGAAATAAAAATTAAATTTGTATCTCAATGTTGAAGAAGAATCTAAAATGATTACAACGAACTATTGTTACTTGCTTTCTAAAATTAAATCTAATAGAACAAATTAAGGTGCTTGTTCTTTCTAAATTATGAAACTATATGTGAACATAGATCAATCATGCACATGTGGCTTTGATCCTCCTACATGTACCATCCCTTTTTAATTAATTAACTTATTTGTGCTTTGTTTTTTATTTTCAATAGACATATAAAAGAATTAATAAAAGATCCATGGTTTAGTAGCAACAATTAAAATAATAAGTAATATGGAGTGGTAGGTTTTCATAAAAATGTTGTGGCAACCCCCATTCTTGGTAGCTTCTTCATGAAAAATTCTATGAGAAGATATTACTAGCAATTGCACCTTTGTGTGCAATGGGTACGCCGAAGATTTAATGTAGATCAATATTTTAATTGCTGGTATTGTATTTGAAGGATAGAAATTGTAAAAAGTGAAGTGTTATTTTTATTAATAAATATGTGAATTTAAGCATAGTGTGCATAATGCTTAAGTTTTGTAAAGAAAATATATTAAATTTGTATTATTCATTCTTTGAAAATAGTTGTGGCAACCATTGCATTTACAGCTGCAGCAACACTTGCCATACATTCAATAGTAAAAAAAAAATTCTTTGTGTCACGCCAATGCCTTTAGCACTTGGAAATCAATTATTTGATGTAGATTGAAGTGAATGCTGATAATGTAGCAGCCATCTACAAGTTATTGATATCAAGTAAAGGTGGCTTTTGGGGAAATAGAATAAAGTGGAATGTGACAGCCGATATTTTCCAAGAACTTGTCTACTCAAAATAGCTCTGTCAACCATTGCATTGACAACTTCAGCTAGTCAACCTATTTTTGCAAATCAGTTTAATAAATATTACATTTATTGACATTAAAAATGAATCAATAGAAATGTGTCCTTATAGATTATTAAAAATGAAATAAAAAGTGAAGGTCAATATACAGTAAGTGACTGAGCTTTCCAATATGTAAGGAATGTGCCTGAAAATCGAAACAGCAGAATGAAAGTAGAATAAATTCTCTCAACAATCCCAAAACATCATCAAATTGAACTATGATAAATCCAACAAAAGTAAAGTTATGCATGACACAAACTGAGAAGTAAATAACCCACCTGTTCCGAGAATCACAAGTAACACTAGTCCATCCAGAAGGATCCAGATCCTCTTTTTTCCATTTGACTGGCTTGTGTCTTGAAAGCAAGTAAAATTTCAGCTGGAGGTTGTGTGGAAGTTAAAATGTGTCCCAACGATTGAATATGTGCATGAGTAGAGCAAAATCCTAGTTAGATTAGGTTAGCTAAAAACTTACTAGCCAGATTTTTTGCGTTGCTAGTGCTTACAAAAGCCAAGCATATCAAAACAAAGATAATGGTCAATATCACAGATTATCAGTGTGACAAAGAGAGTCGGTTCTCAGTGCATTGGAGAGCAGCAAGCCTGTATGGGAACAACCAAGTAAAATAAGAGACTGCAACTTTTTTGTTTTAATTGAACAACAAAGAGCTTTAAAACTGAACAAAAGATGCAGACAAAATTAAAGAGAAGGAGAAGGATTTACCAAATTTGCAGTGGAGAGGTCTAGTAGAAACAATAGCTGCATTGAAACTGGCATGAATAGTATTTGAGAATGTCAAGTGACTGAATTTGATAGTGCTAATAGTCGTGCCTCCTCTTTTATCCTTCGTGCAACATAAGGGCTTTGTTGCATGCGTGTGTATCTTTGGAAAGTGAATGAAGGGTGGATACGAAGTCCATGAAGGTGAGTGACTCTGGAAATAGCTGTGAATGTCAACCCTTGCCGGTCAATGTTGCCGATGTCAATTGTGGCCCTTTCAAGTGTAAGACCCTGTGATTTGTGGATGGTTAAGGCCCATGCCATTTTAAGTGGAATTTGGCGTCGGCCACCACGACTCAATGGGGTAATAGGGACATGTGTTGGATTATGTGGATCCCAGGCAGGCCCTATGTAATGCTTGAAGTGAACAACAACAAACAAGGGGAGTTGGGGTGGTTTTTCACCCTCCTTGTAGATAATATGTTTGACCTGTCCAAGAGCACCATTGACAAGGCCTGTATCAGTCCAAAGATTACAACATAGCATAACCTTTTGGTTGACACAAAGCAAGATTTTAGATTGGAGTTGTTCATCATCTGGATTTAAGTGGAATGAGCTGCTTGGTTGCTCTGCAGTGGCTAAGGCAACGGGTTGTGCTAAAGACAACAACATGCACTTATTATGGAGGGAGACCATTTCATTGGTTGCAAAAAGATGTATGGATGATAAGAAGGTGCGTTGTTCTGAGGACGTTAGTGCAGAGGATGATCGTGACATCAGAAGTTGCCAATTTGCAATAGTAGGTTCTGCCTTACTTAAATTGCACAATAGTTCACGAAATAGGATTTGAGTGGGATCCTCTCCACTTTGACGAAATATTTTGTTAAGTGTAATAACAGTTTGGAAGCTCTGCCATAGTGTCCCACCGTAGGAAGAAGAAGAGTACATAGGAATGTCTTTGACAGGCGGTAGTTGGCCCAAGTCTCCAAAGAGCAAGACTGAACGACCACCAAACGGTGTGTGGATATGTGCAGGGAATGCTTCACGCAAACGAATGTCAATCTTTTCTAGCAACTTTGGTCCGATGAAGCTCATCTCGTCTATACAAATGTAGCGAATAAAGTGCATTGTCTCTTGGAAGCTTGCTAGTGTTTAGCCTTGTAAGGGAGCCATCTCTTTGATGGGTATGCGAAGTGCGGAATGGATTGTTGATGCTCCAATGTTGAAAGCTGCAACACCTGTAGGTGCAAGAAGTAGGAGCGATGTCTGACCGTTTGGAGCTGATCCATTGAGTGCAGTCCTGATATTTTTTATTAGGGGTGACTTTCTGGTTCCTGCTGTTCCTTGAACAATTATTTTTAGTGGTCGTTGGTAAGTGTCGGAGGATAGGTGTGACAACACTAGATCCAATGCTTTTTTTTGTTCTAATGAGAGGGCAAGCGGGTTATTTACATTGGGTGGAAGAGGGAGCTGAAATGTTGTGTGGTTTGTGTCTATGAAGTTGGTAGCCAAGGTGTGATATAGTGGATTTATTGATGGAGTCTCCCAATGATGGCTAAGGTCTATTTCACGGTTACCCAGCATGTCAATTTCGTCAAGGTGGATTGCATGGCCTGGGTGTACACTTGACAAAACTTGCCATTCTGATTGGTTGCTTTGTTGCTGTTGGTCAACATTGCTTGAAGGAGTGCTAGGGTCTGGATCTATGACTGTTTTTGGAGCAGTGCGTCGCACATGCCATGGATGGTAAGTGCATGCCAACCTCTCCCAGTTAGCAACAATTTCAGTGGTGGATGATCCACAGTCATCTGCAATGTTACGAAATGGTTTATATAGAAGCAATTCACTCCAACAGAACTCGTGAAATCTTGGGTCGTCCCTTGCAGGAACACTTGTGAAACGCAGAGATACTCGAACAATAGCCTTTGTGGCACGCTCTTTCCATTGGTTCATTTTACGACTTGCTCTGAAGCTCCATTGTTGTGTGACATCAATCAGTGTCATTGCCTCCAAACAAAGAGGTCGACCCATGTATGCATCAATGTAGTCTGTGTTTGGTGATGGGGATGTGGATGATAGCGGAATGCGTTGATAGTGTTTTTGATTTACATTTAAAGAAACAAACATCCTACTAGAGAGGCAGAGGGGTAGTTTTAGTAAAAGGTGGCAACTTTCTTGAGCACTAATATCATGGTCGACAATGTTGTCAACAAGCATTTTTCTGAAAGCTAATGGTGCTGGCTTGTCAGGATCAAAGTTGTTTGAAATACGAGAAAGCATTGCATGATATGTTTCGGATTTGCTTTCTGCTTTTGCTGCATATTTTGCTATATATTTGAGCACTGCATCTATTGATAGAACAAGCTGGCAATCTACATTTGCTCGCCAAATAGAGAGGATAGTGGGGTTGTGAAGATTAAGTCTATCATCATTACGAGCAGGGGTGTGCTTTGGTTGGCCACTCTCATTTGAAAGGATTGAAGTGGATTGGATAGGCCAAGGGGCTTTGTATCGACATTCAAAGGTGGCTCCTTTTTTTCGTAAGCATGTGTTCAAAGTACAACGTGTATGGCGTTGAACACAGTTTAGTAGTTCATTGTAGTCATGTGAAGGGTTGGACAACATAATCATTCTTGTGTCCATTAAGCATGGGTTGTCAAAGGTAGAGCATGGAACCCTTTCATTTGAGATTGGATGGGGGCGCGGGGTCCATGCAGAGACATATTTATCAATGTAGTTGATTGCATTTTGAACTGATGCAAAATTATTCCATTGTAGTGTGGCAATGTCAAGTGCTTCTTTGAGCCAAAGGAATCCATGGACATGTGCAGAACCTCGATGTTGCCATTCATACCTGGAGAGTGGAGATGTTAGTAAGCAATCGGTGTATGGAAAAGATTAAAACAAAACAATGTGAAACACAATTACCTGTACCAGTAGTCAGTTGTGCAGAGGAGCTTTTCCAAAACCTCTTCACGAAAAGCAGTAAATCTATGATGCATGTAAAGTGCAAAAAGGTGGGGGTTTTGTACTATATTTTGGATCCTCCACTGAGTTGCAGCTGTAGCATTTGATGGTGCGGTAGACGGCATGACTTTATGTATGTCTGGCCATTTAGTATCTGCTGCACTGAGAGTAAAGAATAGAGTTGGGCAACCAACCTGAATAACCATCTCAGATAGATCCCCCCTACAGTGAGTCCAAAAGGGTCGTGTTCCACGAATTATTGAGCCAAACCGCATAACCTAGTCAGCAAGCTTGTCATCAGGAAGGTCCTGTAATCTTTGGCGCAAGGCAAGTATTGTTGTTGGGAGCGTACATTCCAAGTGCTTTTGAACAAAAACAGAAGCTGTGGCTTGGCTTCGATGGCGCATGAGAATATTAAGTATGAAGTATCTAAACCGTGGGTGTTGGCCGAACCTATTATTGTGGTATCTTAGAAGATGGAGAGCATATTCATGTAGCTTGACCTCTCTCATATTTTGTTGATTGAATGTAGCTATGCCCTTTGGAAACAATGTGGGGAATGCCATAACAAACAATCCTTCAGTGCAGTATTCATTGATGGGAGTCAAAGAAACTCGTGGCCAATCAATAGCTGGAGTGGGTCGTCCTTCCCCTAATTGCAACAAGGTTCGCATTTCTTGCACTTCTGTACGAGCAGGGGGCAATTTTGCCACAAATGATGTTGTTGCTTGCAAATTATCTTGCAACTCTTCCTCGTTTGGATTATCTGTTTCCATGAAACATACATCTGAGGGATCTAAATTTGAGGTTGTTGCATGTAGAAGGTCAGAGATTTCAGTGGAGGCAATAGGCAAGCATAAGAGAGATTCCTCATCTAATTGTACATCTTTGTAGTAAGGGTCATTAAATATCTTATACTATAAAGCCTCATGAACACGTGACCTGCAAACATAGAAGCTATATTGTTGGGAAGCAACATTTTTTTTGTTAACTATGAGTATATCCAGGTCATGTATATGTCGTGGTAAATAAGTTGCAATTACAGTAATATCTTGAGGAAAACAAATAGTGTGGCCACTATATTTTAATTGTCCCCCTCTTGCATAAGTAACTTGAAGGACAGGGCTGACTCGTGCTATAAGCATCTCCTCGATTTGAGTTAGGTGTCGCAAACAAGCAGGTTGCTCACCGGGGTCCATGTTGTTCCACCTTGAGAAGCGATTGCCATTTTTTTCTAAAATGCACCTTGAACAAGCAGTTCTACCATTGAATTGCTTGGTTTTTATTCTTGGATATCGTTCCATGCATATTTGGCATGTTGAAATGTTAGATAGGTTGTCCAACTTTGAACGGAAGGAGTTCCTAGCGGTGTAATAGTTTGGAGGGAAAAGTGGAGGATTTTGGGCTTGTGAGGGGGAGCTTGGTTGTAATATAGACTGCATATGAGTTGTAGGTGCTTGTAATGGGGTAGAGTTACTAGGAGGAGAGGGTGTGGGTGTTTGTAGTGGGGAGGGGTTACTGGAAGAAAAGGGAGTGGATGTGGAAGCTCCTGCATGCAGATTGTGACGGTTTGCTCGTCTCCCTCTATTAATAGAATCTTTCATTGCATGGTACCTTATTCGTCGTAGCTGGTTACAATGAAAACGATTTGCTTGCAAAAGTTCTGCTTGGTTTTCCATGATAGGGGTTGATGGGGGTCAAAGCAATAAAATATTAATTTTAAATATGTCGGTCCATATTGGAATGTATAGATTGAAAATAAGAAGAGAGAATAATACCATACAAGTGCAAAAGATAACATTATGGGATCAAAAAAGACTTTGTACTGCTTTTAATTTTAAATTGTAGGCACCCATGTTTATAGAAGATGGTATTGATCATAAGCAAGTTGAAAGGACACGGATACAGATACAAATGCGGATACAGTATCGGGTAGGGATATGGATACGGTCATTTTTTATTAATAACTTAGTAAAGAATAAACAAATAAATATAAATAAATAATTTATATTTATATTTAAAGAGTAAATTTTTTTATTTTAAATATCTATCATTTAAACAACATAATATAAATAATAAATATAAATATAAAATTATAAATAATTAACTTTAAAATTTCAAACCACCAAGTAAATAATTTAATTTTAGAGTTCAAAACATCTCTATACAAAGAAACCAATCTATCCTCATTCAAGAGATGATAACATAATTATTTTAGAATGAAATAAGTCACAACAGAAAATGATTTAGTTGGATATAGATTCAAAAACAAAAGCGAACTAAAACATAATTTCTTTTACTTAATATGTGCCTGAAGCTATATCTCAATATAAGTGTCTTTTTTTCATATATATTTTCACCCTTTGGGTGTTCTGTAGGTGAATAAGTTTAGCGATGACTAAAAGAAGTCCCTATGCAGTCAACCGTCACAGAGTGGTTATTCCAGAGCTACTGATGGCAAAGAAAGCAATAAAAAATATAATGTTCCTTCACCCCCAATTTTGGAAAATGCAAAAGCATACACAAGGCATGTGAACCGTTTGACAGAATGACCAAGACAAAGCGTTGTGAACCGTTTGACAGAAAGACTCAGAGAAAGCGATTTCTGAAATGTAATGATTGCAGGTTTATGCACAAAATGGATATTCTTATAACAACCAATTATGTGTTTGAAAATTCAATATCTAAACATTTTTAAGACAAGTATTCTTTTCATTTTTGTGGATTTCAACCTTCTAAGATGACTACTGTTGAAATGCAAATTTTATGTGTATGTTACAGATCAAGCTAATTTGGGATTTAATTTACACAGTACTTTCAATAGGAAAAGGTTCACAGCTGGCAGACTGTTCACAGGCTGTGCATCACTATGTCAATTATAGTGTTTTATTATGATAGTCAAGGAAAGTAGGTTTATTACGATGTTTTTGATTGTGGCTTAATAATAAGTTGGCAATGCCAAACATATTCACGTGTCCAAATATGCATATGTTTGTAACGGGTCCCAAGCCAAACACAATCTTGCACTAATTAAAAGAGTTGTTTCAGATAGGTAGATAAACTTTGGGAAATATGACTACAGCCTGGCTAATGATTGTCTGTCTGATCGTATTGGTAATCAAAAGTTAACATTAGTCAAAGAAAATCCTGCATGGGCGCTTCTAATATCTTTTGTGAAATATGACTAAAGCCTGGCTAAAGAGACAGTTAGGGAGAATGAAGTAGAATGTCAGGAGAACCAGCAATGTATTGCTTCACCCCAAATGTATGGATTTATTGATATTCCTCTAGAGATAACACTGGTAAATTTAGAGGAAGAAGGTGGAGCAATAGGAGATGTAAGAGCCCTGACTGGTGAGAAATTTCTTTCTAATGATGAATTTATCAAGTCCACTGAGTTCAGGATAGTGATCTTAAGGAAAAAGTTTGACATACTCAGACAAAGGATTATGGATAAGAAGCAAAAAGACATAGAAGGTGATGCTAAAGATGCTAGTCAAAGTGTTCTGAAGGATATTAACTTTGACATTAGGAAAATGGTCCCCAAAGAGGGAAGGAGATTGGTCAAAGAAAGTGGATGTCTGTTGTTATCAGGATGAGAGATTGGTCAAGCAACATTTTTGGAGATGAGTACAACTCTGTTTAGTGAAGTAGAATGCAAAAGCATACACAAGGCATGTGAACCGTTTGACACAATGACCAAGACAAAGCGTTGTGAACCATTTGACAGAAAGACTTAGAGAAAGCGATTTCTGAAATGTAATGATTGCAGGTTATGCACAAAATGGATTTATTGAAGAGGCTTTAGAAACTTTCAAGCAGTTGGAAACGGTGGGGGTAAAGTCAAGTTTGACAGCCTTCTTCAGCGCCCACTCAGCCTGCGCGAAAACGGGAGCTTTGGAACAGAGTATGGACTTCCAACGAAACATAACAGATCGAGGAGTTTATCAGAGTTTTAAGAGAATAGGAGTGCCAGACACCATCACTGCTTTGGAGGGGGATTACATTGAAGCAATTTTAACTAAAAATAAAACACAACATATCGCTACAGTAGCTGTTTCAATCTATTAGCAATACAGGAAAAGTAGATCTAAGAAGTGGCAAGCGACTCACCGCAAGATTCGGCACAAAATGTGTCCTCCTGTCAACGATGCCAATGAGAAAAGCTATGCAAATTTGGAAATCCTACCACCGCGTTTTTCTGTAGACGAGGGCAAATAAAACCAAGGCAAACGAAACCAAGGAAATTGGAAACCCTACCACCGCGTTTTTCTGTAGACGAGGGAAAATAAAAACCAAGGCAAACGAAACCAAGGAAACAAGGATATTTTTGATGCCGCCTCCAATCGTCATAAATGCATCGACACCAACTGCCATCAAACCAAATCCTTTCAAATTAAATGCACCGCCAAAACTACATAAAGCAATGGACGAGCATGATGTATCGAATGGCAGTCCATCCCTTTTTGTACAATTATAACCGTCGATAGGGCAAATGGGTTCGGCAAACTCCATTGAGGGAACGCCTTCGGCGTAATAAGGAGTTAACATTTGGTATTCATAAAAAAGTGGGGGTTATTTTGGGGAAAAAATCTCATTCATATTTTAGTTGTTATCTTTGAGAGGGAAAGTAAGGTGTTGGAAACTTGTGTCCGATTAGTGC
Organism: Sequoia sempervirens; assembly: GCA_007258455.2. NCBI lineage: Eukaryota > Viridiplantae > Streptophyta > Pinopsida > Cupressales > Cupressaceae > Sequoia > Sequoia sempervirens. The sequence continues at coordinate 20,621 of VDFB02320956.1, read as the reverse complement.
TATTTATTGAGGTATTCTTGGTTACCTTTGAGAAATCTACTTGTTTATTTAGTATTGTATGTCATAGTTGAGACTTGTGTTTAAATGTAGGATTTGAGGGAAAAAACCTCTAGATTTGGAGATTAGAAGATGAAAACCCTATAATTTCTTGAGTACAATCTCATACAAAGGTTGTATTTGTTCTAAAATATTTTATTTTATTTTCTAACAAGCAATTGGACTTGGCACAACAACATATTGTAAAAATACTTAATTTGTATTTATATGTTATTTATTTGACAATAATTTGTCATGAATGAATAAATTTATTTAGCTTTGACATATTTGTATTGTTCATGTAGTCTATTACTACATCTTCTAAAATTGTTGTTTACACACACATAGATACACACACAACACACTAATGCATACATCCATACATCTATACATACACGCATACACATACATTATGCATATGCATATATGTATGTATGTATGTGTGTACATATATGTACATATGTGTTACATACACACATACACACAAATATATATACAAAAAAGAACTCTACATTTGAAAATGAAATCTCCTTTTCTAAATTATTAATTATCTTTGACAATTTATTGAACAAATATCTCCCCCTTTAATTATAATTTATCAATTTTATAATAAAACTTAAAAAAAATAAACAATCATACACAATATTCTAAACTATTATTAAATACACATAATAATATACCAAATATTCTAATATTTAAATAAATCTTCTTAATAGCTATATTAAAATTAAAATTTATCCTTCAATATAAGACCTTAAGATATAATTTAAAATATTTTAAGTTGAATTCAACCTAACTATTTGAGGAGTTGCTTAACCTCCCATTCCCTGCTTAAAAAACATAATGTTGATGAAGTTGCAGAACAAAATATGTTTTGTGATATTGCTATCAAGATTCAATCGTGTAGTTTTACGAGTCAAACTCATTGATCCATGTTTCATGAGTAGTGGTTCACAAGAACCCATTTCTCATGATAGTGAATGGTCCACTTAGCACTCTTTGCATATAGGTGATGCTCACAGAGGTGAAGCCCTAGGCCTTCCCGAGAGTTCCTCCATCCTAGTACTTCACGATTGAATCCCGATAACAATATCACAATTTGACATACTGTGGAAAATACCTCCTACTTATCAAAATATGTTTTGCTGAAAAGCCTTTTCTACTCTTGATAAGCCATTATAACCTCTCTATCCAAAGAGAAAACAAATTCATTTAATGATGAGTAATGTATGTTGTTTGAATTTTATGTCGCTGTATAGCCTTTTCATTGTTAAGCGTATTGTATATAGGGGAGAAATCCCAGTAGTTGTGCACCGTAACTTCGTGCTTCTAATTATTCTACGTGGAAATTTCAAATCACTCTCAATTTTTTACAGCAGCTTACTTGGCAAGTCCCCTGCTTATAACTTTCGTTTCAATGCCACATCAACATGCTTTTTGTCAAGGTGTCCAAAAAGGTCCAAAAACAAGTGAGACCGATACTTGTGCATTCACATCATGGATAGTTGAGCGCTGATGTGGCAACACATGATTGGTTGCTTTTTAGATCAAAAGAATACATTTTATTTAATTATAAATAGTCAAGTCACAACTATGTTCAACTAGGGTAGAGGGCCCAGTAGTCGTGCACCCTAACTTCGCGCTTCTAATTATCCTACGTCGAAATTTCAAATCACTCCCAATTTTTTACAGCAGCTTACTTGGCAAGTTCTCTGCTTATAACTAAGGTTTCAGGGCCACATCATCAAATATGATGCCACATCAGCATGCGTTTTTGTCAAGGTGTCCAAAAAGGCCCCAAAAAATAGTGAGACTAATTCTCGTGCATTACATCATGAGTAGTTGAGCACTGATGTGGTATCACATGATTGGTTGTTTTTTAGATCAAAAGCATACATTTTGTTTAATTATGGGTAGTCAATTCACAACTATTAGACATTATATAAACGACTATTAAGTATTATATGCACGACTATTAGGCCCTCTCCCCTAGAAGATCCTCTCTCCCCTAAACCATTCGAAACTCCTGATCCTGTATATGCAGAGAGAAAACAAATTCATTTAATGGTAAGATGTACGTTGTCTGAATTTGCCTGGCAATCCGGCTGTACTGTCGAACAGATTAGCAGGCAACTGCCTGGTTGCTCCACAACGAAAATTCAGAAGTGTATTATTGAAGCTCTTGGGAAACAGCCGTGTGACGGTGCCAATGAATGCTACTTGAACAAGTTGCTTTAAGAGATCAGATCTCGTCCTTTTGGTAAACATGGATGACGACATATGACAATGACTTGGAGATTCAAGATGTGTGCAGACGAAGAACGTGGTCCAAGAAGCCTATAGATAGATGTAATTTATTTATTTAAGAGTTTTCAATTTTACTTTCAAATCATTGTATACAATTAAAAGTTATTCTAAATATATGACGAATATATATTTATATTTAATTGTATTAGTTTTTTATATATTTATAATTTTTTTCAGTGTAATAATAGATACTTTCAATTTTTTAGTTCTCAGAAAAAGAAATATATATATAATTTTTATGAAAAAATTAAGTGAATTAAATTTTACAATTACATAAATAATAAGTGTTCAGTAATTTCAAATAAATTAAAATTCATTTTCAATTAAACATTGTAAAGTGAAAGTAAATATATATTTGTTTGTAACATTTTATTGTATTTTATTTGTATAGTTTCTTTTAATATTTAACTATTTTAAGATCAAGTAGTTGGGGATATCTATAAGGGCCCGACCCAAGAAATTGATGAAGAATTTTACATTCTCATAAATATGCATCTCTACTCACACTCATAATAGCTAGTGAAATATCTAAAATAAAAAGATGAAGAACACATCAAGGACATATAACATAGTGGTGTCTCTAGTAACACCACTAATAAGTTATAACTTAGGATAATGCCTAGAGATAAAGAACACATATAAACAAGTTTTTAATGAAAATATATCCCTAATAAAAGAAGTAGTATCATATTTTTTGGCGAGGGATGGGAATAGAAAAGAGATTTTCTGTCCTTGGTGTGGACAACCCAAATTGTTCTACCATATTTAAATCGGTTGGATTCATTCCATCTGGAAGTCTCCAATCAAAGTAATGCAATAGATTTGCCAATGCAAGCTCCACAACAGTAAACCCTAGAAGTTAGGGCTGCCAACAAATCTCTCTAGCTTGAACACATCAGCCTCCTCCCATAAAGCAAGATCTCTAGCAATGGCCCAAATATTCACTATTACACGACACTTACTTGGAATATCATAACCAAAAATAGTGCAATCATCAATACATTCATGTGGAATAAGTAGAGATACTGGTGGATGGACTCTCAATGTTTCCTTCACCACGGCCATCAAGTAATCTAGTTTTGGAAGATTTGACTCCTCTACATATTTGCGTTGAGGTCCCACCACCCTATCTAACTCTTCTTGAACTTTCTTTCCAATTGAAGGATTCAATAATATTTCAGACATTACCCATTCCAATGTCACTATAGAAGTGTCACTTCCAGCCACCAAAACATCCTATCAAATATAACATTTAATTAAAAATTATCATAAATAATATTTATATACAAAATACTAACATATAAAAACTGCTTTTGAAAAGAACAATAAAAATTATAGTAAATGAGATAACTAAATATATACCATGATCACATGTATTAATAAAATTGTTTATATTTGTATAAAAGCTATATTATTAAGTAGTAGTTTACAAGAAGCTAGTGTTAGTTTATATATTATTAACATATAATGTTTTTTCTATTTACCTTTGGGTGCATCTCCATTCATTTTTTTTATTGAAAACCAATAACTGAAATAGTTCTATAACCACTTAAAAAAGAAGATTTCTAGATCATCACAATATTTATCTTTCTCATTAAAAGTTTGACTTCTTTATCAAATTTAATAAAAGAAAAGATGGAATTATAGAGTTAATATACAATTGGAGATCTAATAATCAATATATGAAATACATCCAATAATATAAGTAGTGGAGTTTGATCTTGTGACATATTCTTCATTAATGAGGTGAAAAATTCACTCTTGATAAATTTTCCAAATAAATTAATCTAGCATATATATATAAAATAAGTCGAGATATATTCTTCTCTAAACGTTTATTGCATTTTTATGTGAGAAATTGATTAGGGAAAGATATCTCCCCACCTATTTCAAATATATATTATTAAAAATATATATGCTAGTAACACGAAACACATAAAAGAAAGCCAACATCATGAGGTTTTCAAGTGAATGGGAAAGAAGAGCAGCTTGCACTTACAAAGATGACAGCTTTGACAGTTTCCCGTGTAATTTTCATCTCGTCGTCATTGTCAAGGCATGTGAGGGTAAGCAATTCATGGACGAAATCAACATTAAAATCGTCATGGGCGCCATGCAAATGGTGTAGCTCATGCTCACGTATAACTTTCTTAATAAACGCATCCAATGTCTTGTGCGCCTTCTTCTAGCGGCAGACGAGGCCCTGCAGATCCATCCACTGCAACCAAGGAATGAAATCTCCCACATTAAAAGCACCACTGAGGTAGAATACCTCCTGAATCATATCCTTGAACCCTCTGTTGTCTATCTCCTCTTCTGAGAGCTTTCTCCCAAAGGACATACGACAGTTCATATTGTTGGTGAGGATGCCCTGTTGGGAATGGTCATTTGACCCTTCACCTCCTCCCAACTCTTCAATTCATAGCTGAATATGAGTGTGTTAATATATGTGCAGTCCATGCATGATGTATTGTATTATTGGAGATTAATATGAGTTGTTCCCTACTTTCTTGGTGGATGTAGCCATTTATGGTGAACCACATTAAAACTCGTGTTATGCTTCTTTTTTTTGTGTTGTTTTACTCCTGTTTTCATTCTATTTTTTTTCTCATTTTAATATTTACAATTGGTATCAGATCCGTGTGAGGTTGAGTAGAAATGGACGTAGCAGCTTTGGATGATTGGGCCCGAGTTCTCATGTCTTGGTCCTGTGGCTCTAGAGAATTTTATAATGAAGTTGTTTATCCTATTGAAGACTCACCATCTTTTGATTTTGGGGCTGCTCGAATGAAGTATCTGGATGAATTAGATGTTGAAACTAAATTTGTTATGGAGGATTTCATAGGCATGTTGGAATCTGGTGGTGATCGCAGAAGATGAGTTGATGGGGTTCCCAAGTACTGGTTTGAAGATAGGGCGCCTCAGATAGAAGATTGGGTGTCATGGAAGAAGAAAGTGTCATTTGTAGAGACTGTTGATATTTTTTATTATGAGGAGGAGTATGATAATTTGAAGAAGAGTGATAAACGTAGAAAACGACAGCAATCCAAAAGGAGAAAGAAAGCAAGAGAGGAAGAAGGGGCAGAGGAACCAAACAAGGGAAGATCTGAAAGTGCTCTGCGGATTGTTTTGGAGGAGAGTGAATCCCCATGTGATGGGAAGTATCATGGGCCCCAAAAGAAAATCCCATGCCCAAATCGATTGCGAACCCGACACCAGAAGCTGGAAATGGTGTTGCAAAGCTTGAGCTGGTCCAACCTATTGCCGGTGTAGAGGAGGACTTGCTTGTGGGCAACATCATTGGAAAATTTCTTAACCTTTTGGAATCTGATCCAAATTCCGCTGCAAGACAAGAAATTGTAGAAAAGACGGGTAAGAAGTCAGGAATTGCCGCAAAAGCGGAGGCAAAACATTTCATCTGGTTCAGGGACGGTGACGATTCATCTAGCAGTAGTGGCGTGGAGGAACAATGGAGGCAACCGGTGCCTCAGGGGAGTCGTCAAGAATCTGGGCCATATTATGTCGCAGCCGTTGGGATTCTGCCTGTTGTAGGGGAGGTAGTGAATGATTCGTTGCCCCAGGAGGTCTGTTGTCCTATAGTGTCTGGAAGCATTTACTCCAAGCCAGTAGATACTATGAAGGATTTGCTTACTCTTTAGAGAACAAGTCATCAGCCCCGTGTTATTATGCAGAGCACTGAGGCAGACATTCTAGAGGAATATGGACAGAAAATGGCAGGTTCGGCTAGTATGGGGAAATAACCTGATAAAAATTCTGAAAAAAATATCAAGTCTCTGGGTTTTGATCCACAAGAGGAATCGTGGGCAAGTGAACTTGCAATTTCAAGGGATTTGTGGCAGGTTAATAATGAGTCAATTTATGTTGTACGCAACCCATCAAGTGGATTTGTGGGTCTCGAACACGGGCAAAGGAACATTGGAGGCGTCCTGCGCCATATTTTTGGTCTTGTTTCTTTACTGAAAAGGCATAGAAATGGTTCCAATAGTCTTATTTTGAATGGTGTCCTTCGAAGAGCTGCTGATGCTATCACAAATTTGGCCCATAAAAATGGTGTTCCTCCTCTTGTGGAATTGCTTGAGACGACTGACACCAAGATGCAGCTAGCAGAAGCAGGTAATGCACCGACCTTTACCTTTTTGTCGGAGGAGGACAAGAAACTTGTAAGGGTGAATGAGCTGGGGGAGACGCCACTGTACATTGTGGCGGAGCGTGGGAACCTGGAGGTTTTGAAGGATGTTGCGGCCAACAGAAAGGATTTTGAGCAGCAGATGGATTTGGTGGGAAAGATTCGTCATAGGAATTTGGTGCCTCTTAGAGCCTTCTATTTCTCCAAGGATGAAATTTTGCTCGTCTATGACTATATGCCCTCCGGTAGCTTATCCGCACTCTTGCACGGTAGCAGAGATTCAAGGCGAACACCTCTGGACTAGGAGACTAGGATAAGGATTGCCTTGGGTGCGGCAAGAGGCGTTTCCCATATCCATGAAGAAGGTGGAGGCAAATTCACCCATGGAAACATTAAATAATCTAATGTCCTGTTAACCAGTGAATTAGATGCATGTGTCTCAGATTTCGGTCTTGTGCCTCTGTTTAGTTATGCTGCTGCTACAAATCGGATTGCTGGTTATAGGGCTCCAGAGGTGGTAGAAACTCGCAAGGTAACTCAAATATCTGATGTTTATAGCTTTGGTGCGCTGCTTCTAGAGCTACTAACTAGGAAGGCTCCAAACCAAGCATCCTCTATGATGAAGGCATGATCTCCCAAGATGGGTACAATCCATGGTGACAACTACTGAGTTCGTGGGCATGTTGGAGGGATGCATAGTACTCTTCTCTGGGTTTGTCAAAGCTGATCTTGTGCAGCGTATTGGAGGGTTGGAAAATCTCAAGAGGGAGCTTCAAGAGACTGTTCAATATCCAGTGGAGCATCCTGAGAAATTTGAAAAATTTGGAATGTCTCCTTCAAAAGGAGTGTTATTTTATGGGCCACCGGGTTGTGAAAAGACTTTGCTTGCAACAACACTTGCTAATGAATGTCATGCCTATTTCATTAGTGTGAAAGGCCCCAAATTGTTAACAATGTGGTTTGAAGAGAGTGAGGCTGATGTGAGAGAAATTTTGATAAAGTCAGAGGGTCAGCGCCTTGTGTCCTGTTTTTTGATGAGCTTGATTCTATTGCTATGCAACGTGGGGATGCAAGTTGTGTTGCAGACAAAGTCCTTAATGAAACGTTGACAGAGATGGATGGTATGACAGCATCAAAAATAATTTTCATTTTTGGTGCTACAAACAGGCTTGAGATCATCAATCTTGCATTGTTAACTGTGAATGATGATGCGTTTTGGGAAGAAGTGACTCTTGTACAATTTGGAGGCGAGTTTGCACCCAGAAAAGTTGTAGGAAAAGGTGTCTTTGCTTCTGATCAGATTTGGAAACGATTAATCCGGAGTGTTCGTGAGCAAAGTTTGGCGAAGTTAAAATCTTCGCAGAGCCTGGTTGTAGTGTGAGTTCACAGGGGAATTGTAGGGGATGACTTGCAATGCTTGGTTATACCGGTTGAACTTCATGGGGGAGATTGTTGGGATGTGAAGCTCAACGGCCATTTGACCCTTCTCCTCCCAACTCTTCAGTGCACAACTGAATATAAGTGTATTAATATATGTGCAGTCCATGCATGATGTATTGTGTTATTGGAGATTAATATGAGTTGTTCCTTGGTGGATGTAGCCATTTATGATGAACCATGTTAAAACTCGTGTTTTGCTATTTTTCTGTGTGTTTTGTTTTTACTGCTGTTTTCATTTTATTTTTCTGCTCATTTTAATATTTACATGCCCACCAGCCTGCTAACATCAACAGTAGCGGAGGAGGCTGATTGGCAGTGCTCGAGGAGTCCGTCAACCATGGCAAACGTCTCACTTTCTCTCACGTGTCTGAAAGATTCGATCCGCCGGGTGCTGAGCAGACGAGTAGTGAAGATCTTGCGCAGTTGGCGCCAATGCGCCGTAGGAGGAGAAGGCCACGCCCTTGGACCCGTACACCACCTCGTGCCCGAAGCTCATGGATGGCCGCCCGGCGAAATTGAGGTGAGGTCATGGCTCTTGAGAATCTGCCTCGCCGCTTCGGGGGACGAGGCCACCACGGTGGGCACTGAGCCCAGCTGCAACGTCATCAATTCCCCGTACTCCTGCCAAAGCTTTCGCAGGCTGCGATGGGGAAGCTTTCCCAGCATGTGCAGGTTTCCAATCACTGCAGCCCTGGTGGCCCCGGTGGCAGCGCCAACTTCCGTGGCTTCTTCAATGCCCATGTTCCCCACCACAACAACAACAACGCTGCTATGCTCACGCTTACTATCAAACTCTCCTCCATATTTCTTTCTATTCCGCGCTTGCACTCACGCTTACTAGGTATCAAACTCTCTTCCAAGTTCAGTATTTATTAACAAACGAAGTCCCTGTTAACTAGTATATATATATTATTTTTATGTATAATAGTAAATTTGGCATATTTTCTTTTTATTTAATTTAGAAATTTTATATGGATTAATTTAAAAAGATATTGAATATTGAATATTTAATTATATTAATTTATAAACATTCTTTTATTTGAAATAGTAAATTTAGAATATATTTTTTATATAATTTTGATCTTATGTATAAATAATAGTAATAAAAAATATTTGATTTAGAAACTTACTTTTATATGAAATAGTAAATTTAGGAAAATTCTTTTATACTTATCTTTTAAAATTTTACGTGTAGTAATTTAACATATTTTTTTATATTTTATCTTTATAAATAATTTTTATTTTTTATTGAAAAATATTACTTATATAAATTTACTAAAAAAATCTGACATATATCTTGTTTTAAAAAGATATTGAATATTTAATTTTAAGTATACTAATTTAGAAACTTTATTTTTTATATGAAAAAGTAAATTTAGAATATTTCTTTCATACAATCTTGATCTTATAAATAATAGTAATAAAAAATATTTAATTTAATGCTAGTTAAATTTATATAAAACATATACATTAATAACTTTATATAATAATATTATTATATATAACAATCTATACATAAATTATTTATATATATAATAAAAGCATAAATTAACATAAAATATAAATAAATTTAACTTTACTATATATATATATATATATTAACTTGTATAATTTTTTAACGATATAATTCATATGTTAAATAATTTCCAAAAAGATAGGGTGTTCATTGTGTCACAAGTTTTTCATCACAATTTTAAAAACTTGTTATTGTTTAACTTAACTTTTATTTTCAAATTAGTAATTGTCATATTGTAACACTTTGAATCTAGAAAAAAAAATAAAAAAAAATTGTGACTTTATATAAAGTTTCAATAATTTATGGTAACATCTACAATCTATATGTATTGTTCAACAAAATTGAATCTAAGACTGTAAAACCAAAAAATTTGTGACTTTCTATAAAGTTTCAATAATTTATGGTAACATCTACAATCTATATGTATTTTTCTAAAAAGAAAAAGCACTAATATAATATCCGTCCAAATGAAATGATCTTTTTTCTAGAATAACCTATTATTTTTGTAGATTTACAAAAGGTAAAAAATCCAAAAATTTTGTGACTTTGTATAAAATTTCAATAATTTATAGTAACATCTACAATCTATATGTATTTTTCTAAAAAGAAAAATCACTAATATAATATCCGTCCAAATGAAAAATGACCTTTTTTCTAGAATAACCTATTATTTTTTAGAATTACAAAGGGCAAAAAATCCAAAAATTTCATGACTTTCTATAAAATTTCAATAATTTATAGTAACATCTACAATCTATATGTATTTTTCTAAAAATAAAAAGCACTAATATAATATCGGTCCAAATGAAAAATGACATTTTTCTAGAATAACCTATTATTTCTGTAGATTTACAAAGAGCAAAAAATCATTTCATCAATTTTTAACATCTTAACAACTATTTTCAAATCCATTGAAACATATGTCCACAGATTTATTTCTAACTCAATATGAGCCTCGGTGCTTTGGTTGCTTTGGAAAGAGGACGACCAAACAAGAATAACAAAGGAAACTATGACCATGACTATGTATGAAAACCTCTCTAATTGGAATTCCTGACTGATGTTTCGTGAAGCACTGGATAATAATGGCGTATCTTCAATATCTTCCTCTTCCTCCTCATCACAGATATATCCACCCAATTTCCTATTAACATATCCACAGCCCATTTGTTATCTGAACGAATCTAAACCATAGATTTTTTCATTTTACTGACAAAAATGAAAAAGAAAAATAGAAAAATCTGGTCAGGGGATTTAGCAAATCACTGGAAAGTTTTCTCCATTGCATCCATCTCCTGCACTGCTTAGAAGAAAATACAATCAGATGAAACAATAATAGTAAAACATAACCAATAATATTATACACTATAGCATTAATTAGTTTAGTCCAATTATAACGCCTTCTTCACGCCTTGTCTTCTTAATTGCTCATTTCGACAGCGCAGACCACTCTTCAGCGGATCATTCGGATATCCATGTTTTCACCCGTCATCTGCACGTCAAATTTGGTATGAGGAGTTTTTCTTGACAAAGGTTTTTGCTGCCACTGTAGAACGCATCTCAGTTTAAAGAAGTTTGATATTTGATTGATGACAGCAGTCCCTGTCGTGGTAGAGTTTAGGGGTCAACGAGATCGATTTGTGTAGATGATACTAGCCCTTGCCCTTGCCCTTCCCCTCTAGCTTAGGGTGAAGAAGATTGAGTAGTCCTTCGCCAATCGAATAGTTTTGTAGGGTGCTTATCAATCATACTCGTCTTTATCTCATTTTACAATTGATCGGCACTTGTGAAGTGTTTCTATTGGAAAGGGTTTATCACCTTTTTCATGCTACTTTTTATAATTAATAAGTAGGGGAGAGGTCCCTAATCATGTTTCAATAGTTGTAGTAGGTGTTGATTTAATGTTCAATATTTTTAATAATATTGGATCGATAGTTGTGACTTTAAAGTTGTTAGTATTGATGGTGACTACCCATAATTGAATGAAATGTATTCCTTAGATCTAAAAAGCAACAAATCATGTGATGCCACATCAGCGCACTAATAAAACATGATTTAGTGCACAAGTATTGGTCTCACTTTTTTCTGGGCCTCTTTTTGGACACCTGTTTCATTTTCAATATTGACCTAGCCTGATTTTTAACATTATATTCACTATCATTCAACTCAAAATAATCAAATCTTATATATAAGTTGTCATTTTCAATATCAACCTAGCTTGCTTTTTAGCATTATATTCACTATCATTCAACTCAAAATAAATTAGTATATTTCTTTCATTTTCAATATCGACCTAGCTTTCCTTTTAGCATTATATTCACTATCATTCGACTCAAAATAATCAAATCTTATATATAAGTTATCATATTACAGCATGTGTTTATGTTACGGATGTTGAACTGTTAGATTCTACTAAAGGAATTGACTAATACTCTTTTTGATTATTTATCAAAGATTATGTGAATGGTAATGCAATAGAAATTTATAAATAGTGTGATAAGTATTGTTCTTTGCTTGGTTTTTCATTGTAAGGCAGTCAAATCGTATATAATAATAATTTAGTATATTTCTTTCATTTTCAATATCGACCTAGCTTGCTTTTCAACATTATATTCACTATCATTCGACTCAAAATAATCAAATCTTATATATAGAAGTTGTCATATTACAACATGTGTTTATGTTATAGATGTTGAACTATTAGATTCTACTAAAGGAATCGATTAATAGTCTTTCGGTTATTTATCAAAGATTATGTGAATGGCAATGCAATATAAGTTTATAAATAGTGTGAAATATTGTTCTTTGCTTGGTTTTTCATTGTAAGGCAGTCACATTACAAGAATACATAAGTTAGTTCATTGAATTAGTACACTTCATTTACTCACACAATTGTGCATAATGCTTTTATCAAAATAATTCAAAAACTATCAAGAATAATGCACAATCACATATCAAATCAAAATCTTACTTTACTACAAATTCTATATTCTATATAGAGATCCACAATAGGAAGGAAACATCAACCACTAGTTTCAATAATGAGTCACTAAGTGCACATAAAACCTTGATTACCACGACGATCAAACCTTGATATTCATATTGGGATGATGAATGGCTTAATGTTGACCACGACGATCAAACCCTGATGTGTGGAAACAATGGAATAAGGATAATGATTCGTCATGGTATACTTCTTCAAATCAATATAGTCATATGACTACATTTCTATTATTGAACTAGCACTAGAATTGTTTCTCAAAAATGCCATCATTAACTTCAGGGCCTTGAAACTTAGTTTGTCCTATTTGTTTCTCATTTTTCAAAGGTGGCAACTGTTCAAGTAGATCTTGCACCAAAGGTCTCTTTTTAGGTTCAGAACCAAAGGTTTTGACTCTCGGTGCCATAGTACTAGTGAGTGACTTGACCCAAGGTTTCACGAGCTAAAACTACATTGCATGATCATGTTTGTTATTGTGCTAACAATTGTGATGTAGGGTTTATGGTTCAAGCAATTGTTTTATGCAAGATCTATATCCTTCAAGCAAGAGACAAGAACCACATCCATTGCAGCTATTTCAAGTACATTTGTAGCACCTTATAGCAAGGGTTTGGTGAGTTGTAACATTGCATGTTGTTCATTCATCGTTTCCCTCCATTTCATTTCATTTCAAGGTTTAATTACCAACAAGGGGTTTGACCAAGGCAAACCCCCATTTACTAACAATCGAAATTTTTTTTCTCTCTTGTGTGTTTTTTATTGCAGATCTAGGTTGAAGACTTGAAGATCATTTGAAGTGTATAGTTACAAATTTGCATTGCAAATTTTTCATCTTCACAAAAACTCACCTACAAGTCAAATCTGAAAGTTTCAAAACCTGAGATCATAAAAGAAGGAAGAGCAGACATCAAATCTCAGGACAACATTCAAAGATTTGAGAAATTCAAAATGGGACTAAGTCACCATCTAGGGTGTCTTAGTCCTCCTGATGGTACTTTTCATAAATTCTTTCAGATCTAGTTCCAACATCCAAAGATTCTACATCTACCCCAAAAAAACAACAGCGAGATGAAGACAACAATAAGGGAATCTTTATCCTCCATAGCAATTTTTGACATCTTCTTTGCATTTCCAAAATCCATGTCACATTTCTAGACTTCTCAGGTACACATCCTAACTTGTTATTGCATAATTTCATCATTTTCACTCACCATTTAGCTTGCATTGTTAGGTTTTGTGAGTTGAATGCTTATTTTTCTTTTCCAAGAATTTGCTTGGTAGTGAACCCCTAAAAGCTTAAAGAACCCCCTCCTAGGTCTTCCTTGTTGAGAATTGGCTCACCTTGTGAGGTTAATAGTCAATCCAATTAGGGTTCCTAGGACATAATTGAATGACCAAAGGAGAATAGTGGGCTGCCCACACCCCTATTTTCCTTCTGGTTCATTTTGGTGAATCTGACATTTTAGAGCATTCATTTTCTAATTTGGAGTCCATAAAAGTCCTAGATCTAGGTTGCATTCATTCTTGCATTAGTGAAAGTACATCTAGGGTTTCTCATATTTGCATTAGTGAAAGTGCAAATAGGTTGCATTTTTGCTTCTTGCATCAAATCATCTCATTGAAAAAATAATAAGTGCATTATTACTCATCCTAATTGCATTTAGGAACATTTTTATTGCATTCAAAATTGAAAAAAAATCATTTAATTTTGCATCCAATTGCTTTTCATTAGTTACTTTTTCTTGCATTCGTTTGCACACTTTTTTGTTTCTAAACATCAGATTCCTAGATAGGCAACTTGGGAACACTATTATTAATCCATATTTGTCTTTTTTTCTAAAAAACCCTTACTGGGACTAAAATTCCCTTACTGGCATCTTAGTCCCTCTATAGGTTTCTGCTTCAAAATCCTATCTAGGTTGACTGCGTTTTGTTCTAGTTTCAGGAACTTCAAAATTTCATCAGCAAGAACAAGATGCCCTTGCTGGTGTCTTAGTCCCTAAGGAGTTTGAAGTTATAGTTTGCAGGGTTTAAATCTTCTTTTTTGTGCTTCCTAAGCCTCCTGGTAACATATAATTTAAGTCTAGAAAGTTTCAAGATCATCTATTTTATGCATCTAGGTCAAAACCATCAATTTAGGACACTCATTTTTGAAATCATTTCAATTACAGGCATCATTAGATCTCAAAATTCTCACATTTCAAAATCTTTGCATCATATGGTTAAAAGTACTTTTCACTTTTGCATATACAATGTTTACATTCATAAAACTTTGCATAAGTTTGATAAAAGTTCTTTTCATTTTTGGATATGCATTGTTTGCATTCTTAAAGTTTTACATACATTGGATAAAAAAAAATTGCATCTTTGGATATACATTGTTTACATTATTAAAGCATTGCATGAGATGGTTAAAAGTGCTTTTCATTTTTTGTCAAACAGTGTTAGTACCTTACCTTTCTAGGCATGCTATGAAAATGTTCATATCCCCTCCCTATGAGAGTGTTTTAGTGAAAGAGACATTGAACAATCCTAGAAATCATATTCATTCTTCTCCTAATATCTCTCCTTGGCGAAGAAGATATTTTAGTATTAGAAGAACCAATCAATGAGAGTTTTGAGAATCCTAGTTGTTTCTCTTCTTCTACCTCTCTTATTAGGAAAGACATTGATGAACAAGAAGAAACAACCATAGGTAATCACGACGACCACAAAACATAACAAGAGACCATTGAATTTCTTCAACTAGTCTACATTCATCTCCCAACATCTTCACCCCTTGTGATAATTTCCTAGAGGATGAAAGTGTAAGTGAAGATATGTTGGTGTTAGATGATAAAAAAATTAAGATCTATGAAAACCCTCTTTATGATCCTTCCCCTACCTATCCTATTTTGGAAGAAATTATAGGACAAAGGAATGAAATTATAGATAATCATGATAATTATATTTTTTCTTCTCCTAGTACCTCTCATAGTTGTGATCCTTCTATGCCAATCATTATTCTTTATGATCCTTCCCCTACCTATCCATTATAGGACAAAGGAATGAAATCATTGTTCTTTATGATCCTTCCCCTACCTATCCATGAGAAAAAATTCTTGAACAAGACAACAACATCATTGATGAACAAAACATTTCAACCATTGATAACTCCCTTACATGTGATGAAGACATCTTAGAAGAACCAATCCTTGAATTTCAAGAACATTTGGTTTGTAGTTCCCCTAAAAACTCTCTTATGAGGGAAGATATAACGATGGAAGAAAATGAGAACATTGACAATAGTAATTCTTTAGTGTAATATAGAAAAATGTATCTCTTTACATTTTCACACTTGTTTGGGCCCACCTTATTTAAATTTATGCTTCTTTATGCCTTAAATGGTCCTTTTTCCCCCACTTTTGAATTAAATATTATTTTAATTCAAAAGTTAGTTTTTCCCTCTTCTTCTATAATTAAATCATTATTTCAATTATTTAATTATTCATTAGTCTTTTCTCTCTATAATTAAATAAATGTTATATTTATTTAATTATTTATCCTTTCTTTATTTCCCTAATTAAATAATTATTTCAATTACTTATTTATCCCTCCCCTCTCCATTAAATAATTGATTAAATTAATTATGTAATGTTTAACACTCCACCTTCCTCTATAATTAAATAATTATTTTTAATGATTTTCTCACCTTTTTTTTTAAATAAATAAAATCAATATTTTATTTATTTCTCCTATGTTTTCCACCTAAATTAAATAATTTTATTATTTAATTTTCTCCAACAACCTCTTTTTCTATGCCAATCTTATCTTCCACCTAAGTCTTTATCTATCCATGTCTTTCTTCTCTCAATTAACCTCCACCCTTGATTAAATTATTTTCTAATTTAATCTTGGCCCTTGATCATGATCCTTATTCTAGCTATTCACTTAACTCTCCTCCATAAAAGGAGACCTTTCATCCATCCATTATTGAAGTATCATCAAGCCTACATGCTATCAAGTCAATTCATTACTTCTAATCCATTCAAGAGCAATATTCTTCATCAATTGTTGCAACAATTCAAGATCCATCATCATGGAAATTTTCTAATTGTAATTGTTTCATGTTCCAGGCTTCATTATTTTGTCATTTTGGTTTAATTACCTAAACAGGGTTTGACCAAGGCAAACCCCCAATCCCTAACAATCAACATTTTTTCTCTCCTTCCTTGTGTGATTGCAGATCTAGGTATTTTGAAGGCTTAGACATCATTGAAGAATAGGTTTAGAACTTATTGAATTCATCTCCCTATCGAAAAAGTCAAAATCTACACAAAAAGTCACTTGTAGCCTCAAAAATTAGGGTTACAAATCCAAACACCTGGAGGAACATAAAGAGCAAATCGAGAGCTACATATTCCACTTTTGAGTTTTCAAAAAATAAAAAGTGGAATCATACACAATTAGTGGCATATGAGTCCCACTATACATTTTTTTCAAATTTTTCTGTAGATTTGAGTACCTAGTTCCCTAAAACCTATTCTGGTAGAATTTCCCCGAAACAGGACTAAGTCACCCAACTTGGTGTATGAGTCCCAATGGACTTCAATAGTGAGTTATATAGGATTCCAAAGCTCCATTCCATCCCTTTCTAGTCTCCCAGTGCACATCTTCAATCTCATTAATTTTTGTTATGGTTTGTTTGCATATTTAGGTCATTTTGCATATCACAGCGTGTTTTCAAACAATTTACATTTTATTGGTTTGTCCTTAATAGTCAATATCTTTTATCAATTCTTTACATCTAGGACATCCCCTGACTAACTCATTTGACTACAAAATTCAACGAAACTGTCTGACGAAATATGTATAATTTGATGTATCATCGGGTGCTTGTAAAATTTGATGTGTAATTTTCAATTTTTTGAAAGTTTATCCCCGACGTTCATAGAAATTTCGACGAACCTAGGGTTCATCAAAATTCCAGCTATCATTTTCGTTGAATTTTCAACAAACATGAAAAATAGAAAAAAATCAAATTGTGGTTGACATAAAGAAAAGTGAGTTCACGCCTTATTTATTGTGACAGTGTTTTGCTCTACTTGAGACAGTTTGTGGAGAACTAAGGACGATTTTCTTGGGAAAAATCAGAAAAAATTCAAGAAGATATCGCCAGGTTGAGGGTAGTCATTTTCTTTTTGCAGAATTCAGTTGTGATGTCAGATTTGTAGTTCCAGGTTTGAGAATCATATTTTAAAGCAACATCTCATCAAATTTCATTTTTAGAGGTTTAGGGTTTTGAGAATTTCATGTCCAAATTTTGTTGTGTGGAATCACCATAAGATCACAACCAAGGAACAGATTCTTGTGATTGTAATTATGTGATTCATAACTCTATTGGTCATGTGGCACAATTGTGTTATAACAAATATAGGATACATTCATGTGTGACCCAAGTTTAATGTGGAGCTATGTTGTGATAGAAATGGAGGCACTCATATAATGTAGTTAATTCAGGTTGTAGAATGTAGGTTTCAATCATCATTGGGTGCATTCAGATTGTCTCAAGTTTAACAAGTTAGGATGTAATTATAGCATGATCGAAGAGTGATTACTTCTTGCTGCAATAAAGAGCCTATAACTCTGGTTGATATGCAGAGTGGTTGTGTTATATCAATCATGTAGTGCATTCAAGCATAACCCATGTTTAATGGGCTATTCTAGAGAGTGATCAAGATTTTCTAAACCTTATGAATGTTACTTGACATATATTTGCATAATCTAAAATTCCTTCAGAGGCTTTTGAAGTATCAATGTATCCTATATAGGGTTTAGAATGATTTTTTTAATTAAAAAAATAAATAAATGATGTATTTCCCTATAATTAGATAATGTGGAGATCTCCTAAATCTGCCCTAGAACACTATCCTCTTTGGCACTATATTCATTACTCCAGCTACTAGGGTTTTGTATGTGACATCTTTAATATCTTCATGACCGTGGCTTTTAAATAGATCTCAATCTTTTCTTTAATCCTTTTCATGGTAACCCTTGAGCTCCATAATCCACCTTCAATCTCTTCTAAGAATGGTGTCTTAAGCTAGACTGCATAGTATGCATATAAAGCAACTCCTTCATACCTGCCATTGTTCCAAACCACCACTCACTGCCTTGCTTAAAATGTTGCCTCCATAAGCACAATAGCATGTTTTAAAATCATGGTTGCCAGTGATTGACCATTAAGGTCACCATTGTCATCATAAAGATACAATGATATTTTTGTCTTCAAACTCAAGGCATTATGCAAGATAACATTGTGAATTGTTCATTGTGTACGATTTGATTTTCTTGCACATTTACTGCTTTGCTAACTTCCTTTAAGACTGAGTATTGCACCCTCAGTTGCAATCTCAAACAGCTCACTCACTCGGTAAGTGCACTAAGATGGTTCCCAAAAAAGGGGCTTAAGTGGCCACTTTTTTTCTAAAATCAGGAAATACTAACCTTGGACGTAAAATTGAGGATAGCTACACTCAAAAAATTTTGATGGAACAAAAACAAGGACCGCAGTGCTCCGAGTCTACTTTCTAAACTACTAATTTATTTTGAAAATGGTTGAGATTAAGGGGTTCAAAAGAGGGACACACACAAATTGCTATTTTTCTGTCAGAAAAACATAACATAGCAACTCTTGTGTGACCCCGAGCATGGTGGACTTTTTTTAGTATTTTTAAAATCGCCCAAAGTGGGTTAGATAACAAGATGTAGTAAGGACTGATATTTTATGATTATTTTTAATGAATATTTGATTTTTATTAATTTTCTAAGTGGGCACTTCCTAAAAAGCAGAATTTTTTCGTGTTCCCTAAATTTTTGAAACTAATAGATTTTTTTTAATTTTATTTTTTTTAAATTGTATCTAATGGAGTCTAGTTTCTAAAAATGTAATTTATTTCAAATTTCGATGAACGGTTAATTTATAGCGAAAAAAATACCAAACACTGCTTTTTGAAGAAAAAAGGACATACAAACAAAAGAAATTATGGATGAAAGGCTTAACATTGTTAGAAAGTGAAAAAAATTACATCGTTGGAAAGCTAATAAAGAACCTAACATTACCCATGTCTTCAATTTTCTTGATATTGAACCAAATGCAATCTTGATGGTGAGCACGAACCCGATTATGTGAAAATTTGTTGAATTTGAAAAAAACACGTCTCTGGTCTTTGGGAATGCCCTCCAAGCCTTTGGGTTGGTATTCCAAGGCAAATACCAAAGCTAAGGCTCGGGGATTTCCAATGCAAAATATAACGCGAGCACATTATAATTTGCTTTTGACATTTTCCCTCTTCGGGGAGCATTACTAGCAACAAATACCACGCTCGCGTTATGTCTTCCTTTAGTTAAATGCCACTATATTGAATGTTTGTTGATATATGTTTGTATGTTTGTATGTGTATGTATACTAGTGTGTCATGTATGTATGTTTATGGGAGAGAGGGTGGGGGTGGGAGAGGGTTTAGCATGGTAGAGCATGGGAGAGAGTGGCAGAGTGGGAGATAGGGAGGGAGAGTGTGGGAGACAGGGTTGGAGAGAGTGGGTGAGTAGGAGATAGGGTTGGAGTTGGTTGGAGAGTGTGGGAGAGAGTTTGAGAGAGTTGGAGAGAGGGCTTGAGAGAGTGGGATAGGGGTGGGAGAGTGGAAGAGTGTGGGAGACAATTGTTGGGGAGGTGGGGAGAGGGTGGGAGAGGCGATGGAGAGTGTGGGAGAGAGTCAGAGAGGGTGGGAGAGAGAGGGTGGTTGAGGGTGGGAAAGTGGAGAGAGAGAGAGTGGGAGAGGGTGGAAGAGAGTTACTCAAGAGTGAGAGAGGGTGGGAGAGTGTGGGAGAGAGTCGGAGAGCATGGGATAGGGTGGGATAGGGTGGGAGAGAGGGTTAGAGAGTATGGGAGAGGGTTGGAGAAAGTTAGAGTGTAGGGAAGGTGAGAGAGGGTGGGATAGGGTTGGAAAGTGTGGGAGAGGGTGGGAGTGTTGGAGAGAGTTGGAGAGGGTGGGAGATGGTGGGAGAGAGTGGGAGAAGGTGGGAGAGGGTGGGAGAGAGTGGGAGAGGGTGGGAGAGGGTTGGTGAGGGTGGGAGAGAGTTGGGGAGAGTAGGATGGGGTGGGAGAGGGTGGGAGAGAGTGGGAGAGGGCAGGG
>VDFB02320955.1:0-69093 GCA_007258455.2 Sequoia sempervirens | reverse complement strand
TTAGGTTAACTTAGTTGAGCTTGTGTAACTCCTAGGATATTGATTTCCAAAATAGGAGAGGATTTTGGATTTACTTGTTATGCTGTTTCATTTCTAGTAAATTAGATTGTCGTAGGATAGTCTGGGATGATAGATAATCCAATGAAGGACTAAGCCTATGCGTAATGTAAGATAGCCTTAAGTCAAATCGGCCCTGAGTAGTGTTTATGATAGATGACCTTCATTCGAAGTACTGAATGAGAATACTTTGGCTAAAGTAGTGAAATGTACGACTTCCACATAGATGTGAGTTAATTGAGACTACATTGTCAGTTCATTGTGATCCTTGTATTAGTTTGAGATTGTGAAATAGCAAGGTTCTAGTTGTGTAGGACACAACACTATGCTCAGTTGGTAATCATTAATGGATACCCTACCAATCTCTTCTTTCGAAGGGAGGGCCATCTATCGAACGATAGGTGTGCGAGGGACTGCATTATAAGTCTATGGTTGGCGGAAAAGCGCTCGAGTGATGTTTCTCCTCCACAACAAGCGACCGATGCACCAAGATTTGAAAGGAAAGGAATTTGGACCGTCTTACTACTATTTGTTCAAAAACTCTCGAGCTGTGTATGTAATTGTATTACTTTTGTACTCTGATTTATATTTGCAATGAAAATGGAATTCATGTGGAAATATATTGTAACTTGTATGCATTTATCAATGAAGAAAGGAAAGATTTTTATTGTAATGTCTTTGTTACTTTTTACCTTTATATGTTTGGAGTAAAATTTAAAAGAAATTAATCTACGCAAGGGATAGGTCGTTACAACCACAGACTCTTAATGCGGTCCCCCGCACATCTACCATTCGGTAGATGTCCCTTCCCTTCTAATGAAGAGATTGGTAGAGTATTCGATAACGACAACCCAACTGAGCATAGTGTTGTGTCCTACATAACTAGAACTAGCTATTTCACAATCCCAAACTAGCATGCATAAAGGATCACAGTGAACTGACAGTGTAGTCTCAAGCATCACATAGTCTAATTGGATGTTGTACATTGCACTACTTTGGCCAAAGTGTTCTCATTCAGTACTTTGAATGAAGTCATCTATCATAAACACCACTCAGGGCTGATTTGACTTAAGGCTATCTTACACTACGCATAGGTGTGGTCCTTCACTGGATAATCTGTCATCCCAGACTAACCTACAACAATCTAGTCTACTAGTAAATTACACAAGCTAGGAATATCGTTCAATGGATAGTCTGTCATCCCAGATAACCTACCTTCAAACAATCTTCTTACAAATAAGTATACTAATCCATCTCCCATACTGGATGACCTCTCCTAGGAGTAAACACAAGCTTTCCTAGTTAACTTAATAACTTAGCTGGTGTACTTCAATGACTCATTTCACTTAATCAAGCCTATTAGATTAATATCTAAAGCAAACAACATTCTCTTGTTATGGAGATTATTACAAACATGTAAAACATAACTAGAATTGCTTCATTTTCCTTTTTCTAAAAGACAACATTTATTCTTCATATGCACAAACAGAAATACTTTTCAAACAGCATAGAAGTCTTAATAAAGGAATAGTAGAAGAATATCCCATGCCTGTGAACACTTTTCCCAATTGAAGAAAGAGCTGCCTTTACTTCTAGCTCAGTCCAGTTTCCAGTTTCTCCAGATGATGATGATTTCCTTACAAGATTTCCCCTTTTCTACTCTCAAAATACAGTAGATGAACTAACGTATTCCTTGGGTAGAATACGTTTTACTCCAAATGTAAACAACTCTCTCAGAAATATGAATACTGCTGAATACTAATGACACTCAGAAATATGAAAATAGACTATATCAATTTTCACTCAGAAATATGAAATATTCCGAGCCAAATTTTTTCAATTTTCAAATTACAATCAGAAATGCAACACACCCGTTAGGGTTAGATAAATCAAACCAGCAGTTACAATATAACTCTTTGCCAAGAATCGCTCAATCTCAACAAGAGGCGTCATATGGCAAGAGGATCGTCGATACATTAATCAAACCCACGTGAGTTACAATTACAATGAATGCCTTACACCGTTAAAGGTTAGATAAATCAAACCAGCAGTTACAATATAACTCTTTGCCAAGAATGCGCACTCAATCTCAACAAGAGAGAGGCTGTCATATGGCAAGAGGATCGTCAGTACATTAATCAGAACTGCAACTGGAAATAACTCTAACCAAGAATGGCGCCAAGTGATGGCGAGCATATGGTCAGAGGGTCTTAATTGAAATGCTTATACAAAAACTCTAACCAAGAATGCGCCGGCGAACGACGAGCATGTGGTCAAAGGATCCCTACCATCTAATATACTGAAAGCAAACTCAACACCAAGTATGTGCTACCCAATTCCAGAATGGAAATGAGGCGACCATATGGCGGAGCAATTACATGAAATACAATACTAGAAATGGAGCTCAACGCCAAGTATGTGCACTCCTATCCAAGATGAATAGGTGCTATCATATGACGAAGCAGCTAAAAAGTAAATACAATAGACTGAGCAAGGATCAGTCTCTTCCACGAAATGTGGGAAATATAATAAAGAGCTTACAAATGTGAATATTGGCTAGTTAGTACTACTAATAGCCTTACAATATAATATATCTCCTGTAAGCACGATGGATTATAGTGATAATCAAACTGCTGAAATGTAGAGCTACTCCAGAATGATTAATATGACTAAGATAAACAATTCCAGCCCTATTAATAATTTTACTAAGTCTGATATGACAGATCTGCAGTTAAAATGGTGAAATCAGCAACTCCAGAACTCACTTAAATGCTTATATCTCTCTCAATACTCACTCATTTAACTTGAAATCAGTTGCAAAACATTCTAATGATGATGACAATGAAGATGGATCACAAAAACTTCTCACAAAGACCCCTATTTATTTTGCACGACTTCCAAAGCACTTACGAAGTGAAATTGCCTGCAAGCAAGGGTGATTTACTTTAGATAATTCATAGACTTCAAATAAAATTCTGGAAACTTGCACATATGGTCGCCCTACATAGGAAAATAGATTGGAACAGTACCCAGAACAATATTATTTCTGTTTCTTGAGTTATGAGTAAAAACAACCTACAGCCATACAAACCAACAACTCTAAAATTGACAGAAAATACAATAACTCAACTACAGAATGTGAGAAGAACCAACTACAATGAAAGGAAACCAACTACAACTAAACCTCTCAACTAGTTGTTGTCTTTCAAGCAAGAAGTCGAGCCAAGGCTAGGAGGCATTCATTCCTCGAAACAATCCCAAAGCCAATCTGGCAGCATAACTTTGCAAATTCATCAGTTCCCAAAATGAGGACCCAAAGCTCCCTTTTATAATTTTGAGAGGACCCTCCAGAAGCTTCCAGAAGGTGCGCCCTAACTTCAAGATGTTTTTAGGGTTTTTGACTTGACCCATTCTTCCTTCAAAATGGCGTCCTTTTTCATGAAGGCAATTTTTCTTTAATTTAAAATTATCATTTCTCCAAAAGTTGGCGTCCCTTTTCCTCTTGAGCAATATTTGGCTTTTAGAAATATTAAAATATTTCCTCCATGTGAAAATACCCTTCAATGTCCCCCTTTTAAAACAATATTAATTCATGATGCTAGAACAAGGAATTATAATGTTAAATTATAACATTATAATATAAAATATCTTATATCACCATGGAAACGCATCAGAAGCCAAATTCAACCATACCGTCTGAACTGACTGCCAAAGTGGAGCCAACTGATTAGGAGTCAACAAATCAACTGCTAAAAATAGAATTTACTAAAAATAGTAAATTCATGTAATTGCTCAGAATGTCGAACTGAAGCCACCAATGCGAAGCTCTCAGAAAACCCAGAAGGAATCCGCAATCCAAGTTCAACAATTCCAAAAGAAGACTCTGCAAAAAGACGAAAACATCCTCCAAGAAGTTTGGAAACCCTGATTCGAGCTTTTGCTTAGCCTATGAGATTCCAGAAATAGGCTAAATCCAAATGAAGAGCGTAGGGCTAAGTTGGGGACATTACAAAATCGGTTGAATGATTGTAGATAATATCACTCATAAAATATGAAGATTGTTTGTAGATAATACTACTCAGAAATATACGCATATGGCAACAACATAGATTGGTAATCCCAAAACTGGGAGTGAATGCAAAATACATACGAGTGAATTCTCAACAACAGGTGAATGAATGTTCAAAACAAAGGTAAGTGTCAACAATGAAGGTTGGGTGGCTATATATAGAGCCCCCAATGATTTCCTCTTCTAAAGACATGTGGTTTGCCACCACTGAAATATGAAATGTTCAACCCAGCATGTGGCACAAGTTCTCTCCCTTACTCAGTTTCAACATGGTGAGTCGACCTCCAGTAATTGACAGCAAAAATGGAGACTAATTCCTTTGCACATGGTGAAATTGTGTCAATCGACACCTACAGGTTTATTCATTAGTTGTGGCACCAGTCTTCAAGAATGGCGGATTTGTGAAGATACAAAGAAAAGGTCATTTGCAAAATGATGAACACATAGCCTCTTTTACAGGCTGTGTTGGATTTGGTCATTGTCGTTTGAACTCCTACACGCATATAACCAGCGCGACTTCTTCAGCATTGCATTTAAATTTCGATTCAAATGTTCAGGAAATATTTCGATTAAATGATATTTCAATTTCTATAGTTTGAAATCATTTGACTTGGAAATAATTCGATTTCCAAATAAGAGTCAAAAAGAAATATATATTATATATTATATATATATATATATATATATTTATAGTAATTAAATAATGTACATATATATATATATATATTTAAATACCACGGTATAATATATATACATGTGTGTGTATTATTTATATATATCCCATTATAAACATATCGTAAGCCAATCAACATATCCGATATGTATATGTAAATTTGTAAGGCAATAATAATATAATATTATTAATATCCACACAATATAGGTTGTGTGCATATATACATGTATATACTTGTATATATACCTTTATGTATATATGTCCACTCCCTATGCACTTACATCCATTTACGTTACCATCGTAATGATTGTAATACCACAAGACAGATACACAGATAAACATCACTCATAAAAGCATATAGAAGTAGACAAGACTCCTAATGCAAACATATAAGCTACGGATGACTTACCTATAACCCACACAAATTGACTCAGTTCACTCAATCTAAGGTGAAGTGTGTGTATGCTCAGATAGTTTACTTTACCGGTTACCCGACCAAGCTCCTTTCCCGAGTGATACTTCCCCTCCCCCTAGAGCAATGGTTCATATACCTGCATCCACTGACACATGCTTTCGGAAGTCATATGTTCATAACATAAGTAGTATATATAAACATTTCAAAAGTTAGAATATTCACAATTCAATAACCATCTATTCTCCTTTATGCAGTATTTCACCATGAATAATATCAATTGAGATAACATCAAATGAAAACATCAAGTGAGATAACATTCATAATGAAAACAAGGTACAAGCATCATTAATTCATCTCCAGAATTCATATTGCATTCACATTTACCCTATCTAGTAATAGTAAATAGTAACTTCATAATTTGGGATGTAACACCAGCCGCTTGTACATGACCTCTCTGCCACTTGAAAAAGACTCAGACCTACTCCCATGAACATTTTGCCTAGCTTTCTCCATCTTGAACTGTCTTTCCATGTTTCCTGTTTCTATGCATGATCTGATCAATGGACAACACAAACTAGGAGATGAGCAACCTTCAGACAAGGTAAAATCTCAAAGTCTCAAAGAAAATCATGAAACTTAGTTCCAATTTGATTAACAAACACAAAGAAGCACAAGAAAATAATCTTCAAAAGTGAGTTTCAAATGGGTGTAACACAGTCAAAACCTACTGATATGATCCCTTCTATTACAGTCCTATGTGGGATAGTTGAAGACTCAGATTGGATTAAAACCAACTCCAATACCTTCTAATGCAAACAAGGATTGGGAGTCAAATTAATGATAGCTTGTCCTTGCAGCCTTGTCTTGGGTTCCCTTAAGGGAGCCAAATCAACACAAAATACATTCAATAAATTCAAATTTATATGTTAATTTCAACAAAGATAAACATGCTGCAGGCAAGCATCATTATTATAGAACAGAACCTTACAGTTTGCTGTTTTATTGCAGCAAACAAATTGCTAGAGGCAGCCACAGAACATACTGCAACTAGCTACAGAAACGTACTAAAAGCGGCTATAGAATATGCTTCATGCAACTACCAGAAAATTACCTCCACTATCCCCATTAAAAGAACCCTCTCTCTCTTTAAGAGTTCCCTGTTTTGTCTCCAAGAATCTCCCTCTACCAAAAGGAAGGCTCCCCTGTTCTCTCTCTGTTGAAAACCAATTTTAAAAACTGGTTTTCCAACACTTAGTCATTTGTTTCTCATTTGGGCTGACTCTTTGCTTCCACATGATAATTCTTCATTTCCTTATGATGACTCTTTACTTCCACCTGATGACTCTTCACCTTCATCCACTTCTGACAATTGAAACTGTTGCAATGCTTCTTATTCCAAAAATAACATTGCAACTGTTGTACATATTAGGCCATTGAAATAAATAATAATGTACAGGTTCTCCAAGGCCATTAGATGAAACTGTCATCTTTCTGAACTCTTAATAATAGCACCCTTGAATTAGTTTGCACACACTTGAGCACCTGATGAAATTTGAAATCTGATCAATGTGTCAACCTACAAAAACTTCTCTCCTCTATAGCTGTAACTTTATGTGCCTTTAATCTTTGTCTTCCAGAAACATCTGCTACAAAAGGGAATTCAATATTGCTTGTGAACATCAACTCTCTATTTCTTGAGTTATCCTATTTGTCTCTACTTCTTGTACAGAAAATTCGACTTTTGATTCCAGCTCCTTGTGCTCCTTTTCATCACATCGTTGCACTTAGTTTCAACATCTTGGCTAAATGCATCTATGCCTATAACATCTCCAGCTTCTTCAACAGTTGCAAATGAATTTATGTAGCAACTGTGTAATTGTTGCTAGTTTTTTTTTTTTCTGTAGCAATGGTGGAACCACTGCGAATGACTTTGTGTAGCACTGTGCAACTATTGTGACTCGTGAGTGAATTCTTATAGTAATTTTACAACTAATATGAATGGTTTGTTGCAGCAAGTGTGAAAGTGTTGCAAAAGATGCCCTGCAACAAATGTAACTGTTGTGAATGAGTTTCTGCAGTACCTATGTAACTGCTCAGAATGACCTTCAGCAGTAACTGTGTGGCTCTTATGGAACAACTTTCAACACTAGCCATCTTTACATAATCTCCTATTTCCTAAAACTATTGTTTCTTCCTTGTTATGGTGTCCTTAGAAACCTTCATTCATGATCAAACACAACCTCTGACGAAAGAGGGCTCATTTTATTCTTCCTACCTAATCCACTTAGTATTTTTGGTTGATGCAAGATTGCACTACCCCCAAGATGCTCTTGCATCAATATCGGATTGTAATCCTTTTGTGATCCTAGATAGTGTGGTTGTAGTCCATTGCCACGTGTTCTTAGGACTGATAGACTATGCTTAGCCATACAGTTCACTTGGCGCAAGTTTTAGGATGTTAGAATGGTGTTCTTGAGGGCCCTCATGAAGGGAGCAAGCTTGCACAGTTTGATGAAGTTGATTCTTTGTTGAAGTTTTCCCACATTGGGTTTCTCCAAGGTAAAATGCTTATGTTGATCTCCTTTTCCATGAAATGTTATTTCTTTCACTTGTTATGCTATTCCTTGTGATTTTGCTAACAATCCATACTAAAAGTAGATAAGATGCAGCTGCGTCAAAGGATGATCAGTCATTGACAAGGATAGTTCTTGTTCTTCACAACTCCTATTTGTTGGAATTAATTCCCACATAAACATACTTTTGTTTTGCACTATGGTTTTGGGGGTTGTGTAAGCATTCATGTGTGTAGTAGTATTTTTGGAGTATGCATTAAAGGATGCAATTGATGTAGGAATCGATGTGGTCATATGAAAACTTGCATAAGGATTCTAGGTAGTTAGAAATCAGTCACAATTGTTGTACTTACAGCTCTAAAGTTTAAATAAGCATAGAAATTGTGGACAATAGGGCTTTGGAAACAAATCTTGTTGATGCAGCTATCTATATGAAAGAGCCATGGAATTAATGTTTTACACATTATTTGATTGGGAAAACATATCTCACCTTTTTTTTTTGTAATTAATTTATTACCTTGTAATTGATTAAACCTTTGGGTAGTTTAGTATTTTCTTCACTTTAAAGTTTAAAGAATATTATATTTCCAAAAAGGAAGTAGACCTTCTTAGGTGCTATATTTAGGAGGCGATAATGATATAATGAAAAGTAGTGCTTTGGTTCTAAATGTTTAAATTATTTCTCTTCCTGTGCATGAGGTTGAATAGTGAATTGCTGTATCTACTTCCAAAAACGAAGCCTTGTTGAAGCTGGAGGAGGCTTACTATCTGCTTATATTTTTCCATGAAAATTCTGCTTTTTTGGAGTGATTTAGGACTTTTTTTTTGAGAAAAAAATCAAATTTTAATGAATGAACAACTTTGATTGAGACTTGCCGATAAGGGCATGGTTCGGTGGTCAAGTCGCTTGGTTGTAGTGGTGGCCACCAGGGTTCAAACCCTCGTTGGGCCAAAGTGCTCGCAGGGCTTGTGCCTTAGCTGGGCCAATGCGCTCGCGGGTTTGGTAGTTTCCTGTAGTTTCTTGTACCCGGTTCATAGCTCCGGTCAAAAGCATTTACCCCTAATAATAT
Organism: Sequoia sempervirens; assembly: GCA_007258455.2. Classification (NCBI taxonomy): domain Eukaryota; kingdom Viridiplantae; phylum Streptophyta; class Pinopsida; order Cupressales; family Cupressaceae; genus Sequoia; species Sequoia sempervirens. Next base: position 60,236 of record VDFB02320955.1, on the reverse strand, counting down.
GGGTGCGTTGCACCTTTTTAAAAAAAAAAAACTTTGATTGAGACTTATGAAGGTTTGATAGATTTCTGCTTTTATCTAAATTTTCATTTCGTTAATATTAAGTTAAATCTTCAATTCCAAAATTTGAACTGTTGCTAAAAAGACTACGTTATTGCAAGAGTACAGTAGTTTTGTCATGTTATAAGATATAAGATAGCACGACCATTTTCATGAGTTATAATGCAAAGATCATTTTAGAACAGATGTGGTAGATTTTGTTACTCCACAAATTAGCTCTTAAAGCATATTATTTCACTTTTGTTAACAGCCCAAAGTAGATGAAATCCATCCAAAGTGGTTACATCTGCAAATTCGAGCAGATGACCTGCCCTCTTTTGGCTCCAAAATAACAGCAACTGGAAGATACAGAACCAATCAGATGCATGATGGAAGGTGGACTCTTGCTTTTTCAGATGAGCAAGCATGTAAGTCTGCAAATCTTATGATACTTGATGAGATGGCAATACAAAAATCTTTTGTCAAGTATGCACTGGAGTCATTGCTGTGTGTTGATGCACATGAAGGTTGAAGAAATATCTCTTAAAGATTTTAGCAGCACATGAAAAGAAAATCTTTAGAATGTCAGTACAATTCTTAACTTTTATTGGGGAAAGCACAAGAAAGTTACACTGGACCGGTGCTGTAAATTTATCAAATGCACAAACTGTTGCCTGTTACATGTCCTACACGTGGGAACTTGATCTGCTTCTTCGGAGCTTTTCCTACATCAGTTTCTGTATTTGTATTCTTTGGATATTAATTGGCTCCAGCATGTCCTCTTCCCTTGCTTATCCCTGATAGAAGGAGAATCATTTTTGTAGGCCTTAATGCAGGTGGTCTTGGAGGTTGAATTATCTCTTTCAACAAAAAAATTATATATGTCAAATTGTTCTCAACTCAAGGAATTTAGTTCTATTTAGCTGACAATCATCTAGAGATGACATTTGTTAAGAAAATCTTTATTCATTTGGGCTGTAATTTATAACGAGTATAGCAACTGTATAATGGAAGTATAGGCTAATTCTTAACATTTTGTTTTACCCTTCGCCACAAATTCTTTTCATGTTTTCATTATCAAGAAGTTCAAATTTTCCAATGACACTTGTACTAAAAGGCAACGCTATTGAAAATTGCATTAACTGTTTCCATCATCATTGCTCAGTGTATTTGAACTTGTGGATGCCACAGGGATATTTATTCTTATTGAAACAAACATCATTATACGTATGGAATGATATAAATAATGGTAGAACAGAGAAAATTATGTTTCATTACTGAGTCTTTGGTGAAACAATAAAATGTGATTATCAGTACTGACTTTGCTCATCACCATTTTGTTAGAAATCGACCTTTTATGCTTCATATAGGCAAATTTTCATTCATATTTTAGCACTTTGTGTTCCCTAGGTATTTCCTATTGCATGTAGTTGCCTTGTATAGAAGGAAACTAATATCCAATAGTGATAATTATAACTGGTACATGACACAAGCAAAGTTAGGTGTGTTTATATTGGTTCAGACTTAATAGTTAAGAGGCAGGGGGTTAAATAGCTTCTTTTGTTTTTTAATGTTTGAATGTTGACAACTTGCAGATGAAATTTTGCTAAGTCCAAATGCAGCACCAAATTATACCTCCACCACCACTTTTATATATTTTTCCCAAATAAACACTATACTACTAGTGACTTAAACATTATACTAGAAAGTACATGAGCCTGTTTTTACAACACTCAAGGCTTTTCGGTGATTGAAGATCTCCAAAATTAAATATCATCAAACAGTGGAAATTTTAAGTAGACGTGGCATTAATTTGAATGTGCTTTGTGCATTCTTATGTTATATGCAAAATGTTACAGAAGCAATATTTTCATGCAATTGTGTTATGATGGAAGGTGGCTTTTTCATTTACTTAAATGTAATGTCACCTCAAAAACCCGACCTTTTTTTTAAAGGTGATTTCCAAGCTAATTACTTAGTTACTCACAACCATCATGTTTATCTCATTTGTTCATTTGCATGTACTAACTAGTGTTCCCTAAGGACACATCCCACTTTTTTTCCCTATTTCCTAAAAAAAAGATGCCCCGGGGAGGGGGATGTTTATGGGGTATTGGGGCAAAGTGCCTCTCCTCAGTTTATGATTTTGAAAAAGAAAAGAGGACATCCTAGGACACCCCCTCTACAAGGGGAATCTCCCCTTGGCTCTCTCATTTGGGAATGCCAAGGGAGAGACTTTGGACCATCCTCGACATCCCTCATGCCTAGTCACGGTTTAAAACTAAAAAGAAAACAGAATTGTTCACTATTTTAGAATTCTAAATAACCCTAACAAGTTGTGCAGACCCTACAAGCCTTCTATACATGAAAAATATTAGGTTTAACTCTTTTTCCATCTTGTTTTTCCTTTCATGCTTTCTCATTGCATTTTTTTATTTTTGTTTGTTATACACAATAGGGCCATCAAGTGTTTTTAGCAAATTGTTAAGTTTGTTGCAGGTTCAATATCACTACTATCAACACATTGTTCTTTGGCCTCTACTTTCAAGCATCTACAATAGTGCTATAAGCAAATTTTTGATTGTTTGTCTCCATCTATAGTAGTCTTCAACATTTTTGAGTCATCAAGAAGGTAGTTTACTACTATATAGTAGTTTGCTAAGACATTTCAGAACTAACATTGGGCATTCAGCCTTTTTGCTTGCAAAGAAGAAGAGGAAAAGGTTTACTCTTTATTTTTTTAATTGTTGTCCAATTTTCACATGAAACACTGAGATTGTCCTACCCATAACTGTAAAACCTTAATTTTTCCTCCTTACCAATTTGTTTGGTCATCTTGTGGACTGGAATAAAAACAATTTGTACCCACTAGGCCAGTCATTGAACTCCCATGGTCACATTTGTTGTTGTCCTTGATACCATATAAAATTATAAAATTATCTTAGTAGTAGTAGTGGCCAAATGAAAAATTATAACTAGTTTTTTGGCAATTTAATGCTAATTTGAGACCTTTAACCTTTTGTTTGCATCCCATCATGGGGTTGTACTCCATTGACACCTAAAAATGTTGGAAAGTTCTCTATTGGGAGTTGCAGGAAACCACAATATGCTATTTTTATAGTTGAGATGTATTTAGTCTTTTGAAACTTAAGTCTATTATTTTTTATATTTATATTTTTTATTTTACATTGTATCTATTTTCAAAGTCAAGATGGATTCATCTAGTGATAATGATGATCTTGATTTGGATAATGAAATTGATGAGGAATCAGTTTAAGGTAGCCACATGCAAACCCGAAGCACAAGCACAAACAATTCAGCTATGAGTGTATTGAAATCTGATTATCCATCAGAGTTGTTGACACAATATGCCAAAAGCCCATTTAACAAGAAAAAATATTTGCAATAGTTTTCGACAATACTTGATACAAATAAAGTATATAATTCATGTGGAAGTAGGAAATATAAATGCACCATTTTACTAGAGGGTTGAATGGTAGCATTACAAAGGTAAATGACACATTTTCAATTAGGTTTCAACTTCAATTTTTACTATTAGCAAAACCTAGATAATTATTGCTCAGCTTGTGGATGGATCTATGGTGGTTACGGTTTTAGTATTGTTTAGAGCATTCATCAATATTGTGTGAAAAATGTTTCATAATCATATAGAATACTCATGTGCCAATAGTTATTTCTAGGAATGACTATTCTAGTGTTTTGTTTCTAGACAAAGATGAGTACTTATTTTGACACTTTCATCAGTTTTATTTTATTAGTTGTTTTAGAATAGATTCGTTTTAAGTCACTTTCTTTTCATTTTTACAACTTTTGGATGGGTTGCTTTAAAACAATTCTTTTTGGAATATTTAAATATTATTTTCAAATCTCTTAACGCATTTACATTCTAAACTATAAATAAGTTCCTTGGGTATGGGATATTCATAAGAGTTGGTGCTACAGTGATGTTAGAAAGTTATTGTTCAAGCTAAAGTTATTATTGAACTTGTGTTTATAATTTTATGAGTCAAATTAAATGTAAATTGTAGCATCAAGCTTTGTATTGGCAATATCATCTACTTAAGTTGTGATTTTGTATGTAGTTTAAGTGTTTAATTCTTGAGATTGTGTGGTGTCATTTTATGTGTTGTTATTCTTTTCAAATCCTTGTTTACACTAAATAGTTAGCCTATGTTTTGTTAGCATTTTAATTTACACATTTCAATTCAATATCAAACAAAATAAATGTGTCATAATATCACTCTTCAAAATAGCAAGGGAGACTCCCTTTAAACTAAAAACTAACCTAAATTGCATAATATGTACTTTAATTTACAATCTTTGCAATATCTTTTCTAGGTGTTTCATGTTTAGGTTAAATAAATTTTATATGTTTATATTTTTGGGTTTTTTTAGTGTAAAATGATGAAATGTTTTTTCATCACAAAGAAAAAGATTGTGTTTTTTTTATTGAAAATAAATCCAAGAGCTAGATGCTTACACTTTTTGGTTAAAAATAAAAACTAAAAATCAAAAGTACACATGAATTGGATAGATTAAAACATACACATGAATATTGTGGTAAATTAAATATAGAACTCAATACAAAAACACAATTTACATCTTTGAGCTAACATGCAATACAAAGTTTGTAAATTTGTCAAAGTAATTTAATCCACAACACAACAAGACATCTCAATAAACATTTATGAGTAAGATAGGGTAATAAATGTCATTGAGTGTAGTAAACTTTGGATCGCAATAATAGTGAACACTTGATCAATAACAACTCTAACAATATGTAGACGTGAAAATTACTAATAAAAATTTAGGTGTGAAATAATAATTGTTTATAGTGTTTTACAAAGCTATTGCATAGAAATAAATTAAAAACTAACTATTACTTCAACTCTTACCAACAATTAATTGCATTAAATGCAATTCTTAATTCAAAATCCTACCAACTTATTTTAAAATTAAGGTTGCAACCTCCAATTTAGTTGTACATTGAATTTATTACAAACTATGACTTAGTGCTTACATCTCTAGCATGGTAGAAGGTCTAAAAAATAGTTGACACAAATGTATAAATAGTGGATGTTAAATAAGCATGAGCTCCTTGTGTTAAAAATGGCATAAGTTATAAATAACTCCAACTAAAAATAGAAAATCCTATATATCCTCATCTCTTTAAAAATGGTGATAGTTAAAAACTATTTTTAGCAGAAACAAAAATAGAGGCTTCTAGATAAGCAGCTCTAAATGACGATGGTTTTGCAATTTTTTCTCTGATCATGGCTATGTCGTGATTTAGGTGATATTTACCTAGGAGGATCCATGTGGCTAGAATTTACCTATAGTCTTTTTTGTGGTGAAATATGATGGAATGCAGTGAAATGCGATGAGTTTCTAATATTGCAATGGAATAATATATGCTAATTAACATGTGGTAATGATGTGACAATGGTTGTAGTGCATTATACATAGCTCGTCTCCGTATGGAGATGTTATGGCAACCATTGCTAAGTATTTAGAAGAACTCACCATCATTTAGATACTTAGTACTTGCAAAAAACATGATCAGCAATGTAGGTGCACTTCTGATAAAATTGAGGAACATGTGAGCATGATCTAAGGATTGGTTAATGTCATGGAAGATAACAAGGTACCGTAAGAAATTTGGAGTGAAGTTGTGTTTGTATATGCTATAGCAAGTGGAGTTGGTAATGGTGGTTATACAAGAAACATGCTAATAGCAACAATGTAAAGATTGTAACTATTGTTTCAAAATGTGGCAAGATCAAGGTTTACAAGGAGATTGTCCACATGGAGGCATCTTACTTAGTGGTAAGTGTAATATGTTGATGTTGCATGTGTATGGAATATGGTTCAATGACTCCTAGTTTTCCATGAGTTAGTTATATAGTTGGATGGTTGGTATTCTCATCAATATGTCTATATATAACAGTTTGTGTGAATGTGCCAAGGTTACTTGAGGTTACATACTCATTGTAATAAACATTGAAGACATTTGTATGTTGGTGTATAGACATTGACAAATTATAAAAGAGGGGTATGTTATAGATTGATACTTTGCAAAAGGTTTTTCATAGACCTTATTGTATTGAATCAGTGTTGATTTTGAATAATACAATTGTGAACATCTAATGGTGGTGGGATTTTTCTAGTAAGGATTTCTCACATAAAAACCTATCTTGTTTTTTGCATATTTCCATTACTTTCATACATGTTGCATTTAGATTTGGTATATGTTGATTGTCAACTCAACATAATATTAAGGCAATCTTTGTGGATGTGGAACCAAATGTTTGACACATGCTAGAATTAAATTTTGGAAAAAGTGGTGATTATTCTAAATACTTCAAGAAGGGAAATGGTTTATTCTAATTATTATTTTATATGTTGATGATATGCTTATCATTTGAAACAATAAAACATTAATTCAAGAAATTAAAACTCACTTGTATAGTAAGTTTGATATGAAATTAGGAGTTACTAAATATATTATTAGAATATAGATATGTAGGGATAGAAGTAAAAGAAAATTATGGCTAACCCAGAGGAAGTATCTTCAGACATACTTGCAGAGGTTTGAAATGCAAGATACTAAGCTAGTAAGTTTATTTCTGCCATTAGGAACAAATTTGAGTATGAAACAATGTCTTGAATCTACAAAGGATTTGGAGGACATGAGAAAGGTTCCTTGTGCAAGTGCAGTAGGAAGTCTCATGTATGTTATGGTCTGCACAGGAACATATATTGCCTAAGTAGTGGGAGTTCTAAGTAAGTTCATGGCACAACCAAATAATGAACATTCAACACATGTAAAGGAATGTTCAAGTACTTCAAGGGAACTTTGAACAATTGCCTAAGTTATCATTGTACTAATGATATGTGTAGTGTTGAGTGTACATAGATTTATTGATTCTAATTCGGTCGGAGATCTTGATAGCCAAAGGTCTACATGTGGATATGTGTTTATTCTATTTGACGGAGCAGTGATTTGGATGAGCAAGAGGCAACAACTAATTTCTTTGACAAACCACTAAGGTGGAATATATGGTTGCAACACATGATTGTTAGGAATTGATTTGGTTGAAAATGTTAATTAACAAAATTGGTTTCAAAAAAATTACTAATAAAAATTTAGGTGTGAAATAATAATTGTTTATAGTGTTTTACAAAGCTATTGCATGGAAATAAATTAAAAACTAACTATTACTTCAACTCTTACCAACAATTAATTGCATTAAATGCAATTCTTAATTCAAAATCCTACCAACTTATTTTAAAATTAAGGTTGCAACCTCCAATTTAGTTGTACATTGAATTATTACAAACTATGACTTAGTTCTTACATCTCTAGCATGGTAGAAGGTCTAAAAAATAGTTGACACAAATGTATAAATAGTGGATGTTAAATAAGCATGAGCTCCTTGTGTTAAAAATGGCATAAGTTATAAATAACTCCAACTAAAAATAGAAAATCCTATATACGCTCATCTCTTTAAAAATGGTGATAGTTAAAAACTATTTTTGGCAGAAACAAAAATATAGGCTTCTAGATAAGCAGCTCTAAATGACGATGGTTTTGCAATTTTTTCTCTGATCATGGCTATGTCGTGATTTAGGTGATATTTACCTAGGAGGATCCATGTGGCTAGAATTTACCTATAGTCCTTTTTGTGGTGAAATATGATGGAATGCAGTGAAATGCGACGAGTTTCTAATATTGCAATGGAATAATATATGCTAATTAACATGTGGTAATGATGTGACAATGGTTGTAGTGCATTATACATAGCTCGTCTTTGTATGGAGATGTTATGGCAACCATTGCTAAGTATTTAGAAGAACTCACCATCATTTAGATACTTAGTACTTGCAAAAAACATGATCAGCAATGTAGGTGCACTTTTGATAAAATTGAGGAACAAGTGAGCATGATCTAAGGATTGGTTAATGTCATGGAAGATAACAAGGTACCGCAAGAAATTTGGAGTGAAGTTGTGTTTGTATATGCTATAGCAAGTGGAGTTGGTAATGGTGGTTATACAAGAAACATGCTAATAGCAACAATGTAAAGATTGTAACTATTGTTTCAAAATGTGGCAAGATCAAGGTTTACAAGGAGATTGTCCACATGGAGAAATCTTATTTAGTGGTAAGTGTAATATGTTGATGTTGCATGTGTATGGAATATGGTTCCATGACTCCTAGTTTTCCATGAGTTAGTTATATAGTTGGATGGTTGGTATTCTCATCAATATGTCTATATATAACAGTTTGTGTGAATGTGCCAAGGTTACTTGAGGTTACATACTCATTGTAATAAACATTGAAGACATTTGTATGTTGGTGTATAGACATTGACAAATTATAAAAGAGGGGTATGTTATAGATTGATACTTTGCAAAAGGTTTTTCATAGACCTTATTGTATTGAATCAGTGTTGATTTTGAATAATACAATTGTGAACATCTAGTATGGAGGAAACTTCCCGTTCACATCAAAGCATGGAAAGGGGGGAAGAGGTTTCTGAGAGGTCTGGGGAGTCTCACTCTCCTAGTCATGTTGAGCCTCAAAGCTCTTCGGAGATGGTGAAATCTGCATTTGGGAATTCAATCGGATCTCCCAAGGGGGGGAATGAGGTTAGCTACTCCCTACTAAATAGAGTTTCTGAAACAGATGACATTATGGATGGGCAAGAGTTTATGGGTCTAGAGGATCTAGATCTTGAAGAAGAGAACCTATACACCAAAGTTGAGAAGAAGAAGAGTAAAAAGGGGAATAATACAGTGGGGGTTTCTACAAGAAATAGGGCTAAAGTGGATGTAGGAATTTCGAAAGGCTCAGGCAGAAAATAAACTAAATGGGATAGAGAGCAGGAATGTTTTCAAAACATTATGGATGGAACTCAAAAAACCATCCTTGATCTATGCAGAACTCCATCTAAAAAATGAAAGTTATGTCATGGAACATTCGGGGACTAAAAAATTCCCATAAACAAGAAATTTTGCACAATTTTGCTAGGGACCATAAGCCTGATATTCTTATTATTCAGGAGTCCAAAATGCCCAAAGATCGTGTGGAGAAAATTAAGATTTTTAAGAATGGTGGTTTGCATGGCAGTAGTTCGGATGGTGCCTCTGGGGGCTTGGTGACTTTTTGGAACCAGGAGCGTATTCAAGGAACTCCGATTTTGGAAGATGCTAATCATGTGGCCACTAGATTTAAGCATATCAGAGATGACTTTAGTTGGATCTTGTCTAATATCTATGTGCCCAATAGTAAGACTGCTAGAAGGAATTTTTGGAAAAAAACTTGAGCTTTTTAGGTCCTGTTTTCCGAATGAGAACTAGATCATCATGGGGGATTTTAATACACCTTTGCTGGGGTCTGAAAAATTTGGTGGATCTCAGATTTAGTTGGATAGTAAGATGGATTTGATGAATTTTATCAATTCTCAATGCTTGCATGATGTGGACCTCAAGGGGGCTACCTACACCTGGTCTAACAGGAGAGTTGGGAACAATCTCATTCAAGTGGGGCTTGATAGGGCTTTAATTTTAGATAACTGGTTGAAGGACTACTGTTGCTCGTTAAATGCTCTTTCCAAAATTGGCTCGGATCATTTCCCCATAAGTTTTATGGCTGAGTCTGTGTCAGGTAAGAGGAAATTTCCTTTCAGATTTGAAAAAATGTGGTTGTCTCATCCTAACATATTTAATTGCATTCAAGATTGGTGGGATATAAATGTCAGTGGTATTGCCATGTTTAGAGTGGCTAAGAAGCTTGGTGAAGTCAAATCCAAGATCAGGACTTGGAACAAGGAAGTATTTGGGGATATTTTTGAGTCTAAAGCTGCTATCCAACAGGATTTAAGGGACATTCAAGACCGTATCCAGAAAGAAGGCTATGTGGGAGGTTTCCTTCTAAAGGAAAATGAAATCCTTTCTAAATATCATAATATTATCTCTAAAGAAGAGGATTACTGGAAACAAAGATCTAGATGTGCTTGGCTTACTGTTGGGGATAAGAACACCAGGTTTTTCCACTTGACCACCATGAAACATAGGGCCTCCAATCGAATTGCCTATATAATGAAGGATGGGGTCAAAATTGAGAGGGAGGAAGAGATTAGAAGTGAAGCCATTCAGTTCTTTGCTAATCTTCTCTCTTCTGAAGAGGAGTTGAATGTGGATGCTCAAAAGTTCTTATTGAGGCCATTCCTAATGTCTTGGATGATCATCAAAATAAGCTCTTGACGGTGATCCCTTCACAGGATGAGGTTAGGAAGGTGGTTTTTTCTTTCGAAGGGAATAAAACCCCTAGCCCAGACGGTTTCCCCATGTTCTTTTTCCAAGTGTTTTGGAAAATTGTTGCTGATGATGTTACTAGTGTTAAATAGTTTTTTGGAGCTAGGAAACTGTTGAAAGAGCTTAATGCTACCTTTATTGTTCTAATACCTAAATTCCTTGGTGCTAATTCTTTTGATTCTTTCTGTCCTATCAGCTTATGCAATTCTTTTTAGAAGATCATTTCTAAAGTGATAACTTCTAGGCTTTTAGGAGTTCTTCCGATGTTTTTTTTTAATTTATTTTTTATTCAAGGGGTAAACGCTTTTGACTGGAGCTATGAACCGGATACAACCATTCAACAATACCACCCCAACGGGGTTTGAACCTTGGTGGCAAGAACAAAAATGCCACCTATAAACCATCACACCATGCCAATACCGGCTGGAGTTCTTTCGATGTTGATCTCTCCTCAGCAAAGTGGTTTTGTTCCGAGCAGACAGATTCTGGACTCAATTATTACGGTTCATGAGAATATCCACTGCCTCGAAGTTTTGAAAAACCAAGGTTTCTTGCTCAAACTGGACATGGCTAAGGTCTATGTTAGGGTGCACTGGAAGTTCTTGATTAAAGTCTTACAAGCCTTTGGGTTTTCTGAAATATTTTTACATTTGATATGGGAATTGATCTCTACCACCAGCACCTCGGTGATTATAAATGGCTCTCCTTCCCGTTTATTTAAGGTGTCAAGAGGAGTCAGACAAGGGGATCATGTCTCTCCTATTCTTTTCACCCTCATGGCTGAAAGTCTAGGGAGGCTTATGCATTAAAGAGTGATGGAAGGTAGCTTGAAAGGTTTAAAACCCTCTTCGACAAATCTAGCCTGTTCACACCAATAGTTTGTGGACGATACGATGCTTATGGGAAGTGGTACTGTTGGTGAAGCCAGAGCTATAAAGAGTTGTCTTGTTCATTATGAGGAGGGCTCAGGGAAAAAAATTAATAGAGCCAAAAGTTCCCTCTATTTTTTCAATACCCCTGAGCACAGACAGGAAGATTACAAACATCCTGGGCTGTGGTGTTAATTCCCTTCCTTCAACTTGGGTCTTCCTTTAGGGTCCAAACCTCTGGACTCCTTTTGGATTTCTCTGGTTGATGGGTTTAACAGGAAGTTGGCTAGTTGGAAAGGGGCCCTTTTGATTCAAGCTGGAAAATTCTTGTTACTTAAGGCTTCTCTTCAAAACCTGCCTGTTTACGCCCTTAGTCTGTTCAAGATCCCGACTAAGTTTGTTGATATTATTGAAAAGATCCAGAAATTGTTTCTTTGGTCAGGGGTTGAGGAGAAGAAGAGGATTTCGTTGGTGGCCTGGGAGAGTGTGTGTAGACCCAAGAAGTTTGGAGGCCTAGGTTTGAGAATTATCAGAGTGTTTAATAAAGATCTTCTTGTGAAGCAGGTTTGGAGAACTTTTGTGGATATTCGCGAATGGAATACTATTTGGCGTAGCAAATACTTGCGGGAGGTTGACTCCTTTCAAGACTTTCTCAACTCTCAGAACCTTCCCTCTGGTTCTTCTCTATGGAACAATACCATTAAAGCTAGAGACCTGGTTGGCAAAGAAGCTTTTTGGAAGGTGGGTGATGGTAAGAAAATCCGGTTCTGGGAAGATAAGTGGATTGGTAATGAGTTTCTTTGCAATATTCTGACCTATGGTATTTATATGGAGGACTGCAAGTCCAGGTTTGGCTAGTTGGTTGGGGATTACTAGAGGAATAATCAGTGGGTTGAGATTTCTTCTATTAGTCAGGATCTCCAACCTCTACGGGCCCTTCTTAATTCGATTAGGTTTAGTTCACAAGGGCGGGAGGACACTATGGTCTGGAAGTTGTCATCCTCTGGAACCTACTCTGTCTCTTCTGTAGTGGCTTCTTGTTACTCTTGCATCGACAACCCTGTATGGGCTAAGGTGTGGGTGCACAACCTCACTCTGAAAGTCAATTTGTTTGTCTGGATTCTTCTTCAGAACAAATAGTTGACCAATGATAATCTTTATAAGAGGGGGTTCTCTTTTCCTAATAGGTGTTATTTGTGTTGTGCTGAGGCTGAGACCTCCTCACATTTGTTTCTCCTTTGTCCTTTTGCTTATGCCATATGGTGTAGGATTCTGCGAATGTGGGATCTTAGCTAGGTTTTTCCTAGAACTATTGTGGATTTTTATAATCAATGGAAGGCCCCCTCAAAGAATTGGGCCCTGAATCTGCTCTGGAACTATATCTTTCCTCACCTTGCCTGGGGTATCTGGAAAGAACACAATAACAAAATATTCAGGGATGTTGCTCTCTCAGAGGAAGTGGTCTTTGGTAAGATTACTAAAGCTTTGGTTGAGAACTTTAACCTGCTTAATAACAAGTATAAAGGTAAAGGTAAGGTCAGTATGCAGGAGTATGATTGTAGAATAGTGGGAACCTAGAAAATTAATGTGGATATGTTCAATATGTCCAAAAGCATCAAGGATCCTAGAGATGGCATATTCTGGAGTCTCCCTCCCCCTGGTTGGGTCAAAATCAACTTTAATAGAGCGGCCAAGGGAAATCCTAGGCCTACTGGGAGTGGAGGGGTGATAAGGGATGAGAATGGTGTTTTTATTGCGGTTGTGGCAGTTCCTTTAGGCACTCAGACCAACCATGTGGCCGAAGCCTTTGGTGTTTTCCAGACCTTGAAGCTGGCTAGCCAATCGAAGTATAAAAATGTGTGGATTGAAGGGGATTCAAATAATATTATACAATTCCTAAAGGGCCGTTAGAAACCTTCATCGTCTATACAAAATTTGATAGACCTTTCTAAGGAAATTATTAATAACTTTGAGAAAATTTATATTTCGCATGCCTATCAGGAAATAAACACGGTGGTGGATTTCTTCACCAACAAAGGTGTCAAAGCTCATAAAAAGATGATGTGGCAGGGGCAGGATGAGTTGGAGGCTGACGTTAAGGTCCTGATGACGTATGACCGTGTTCATGGGAAGGTGCAATTTCCCATTCCATTGAATGATGGCTGAGTGTCCTCCCCTGTAGTCTCAGGACTGTGATTTAATGATTATTCTGAGTTGTTCAAGGAGTAATTACTTTATCTCCCGTTTGCATGTGATTAGTTTCGCACACTTTCTGGGAATTTTAGGAGCTCGTTTCTACAGGGTTCTGGACTATTCTATTCCTACTAGCAATATGATGGGTGGCAAAAGTCGCAAAGTGGAGCTGATAAGTAGTGCACAACTGAAGAGCAATCTGAAGCTCTAGAAGAAGTTGGAGAATGGTGGCATTACTATTTTCATTAAAAAACTCCATGGCTGGAACCCGAAGGTTACTAGGGTTTTTGAGAAAGATTGGAAGGATGGTGAGATTAACCTGTTTGGCAGACAAGTGATCATCAATGAACAACTTATTACTGAGGTTACGGGCCTCTTGACAGAGGGTATCAAATTCTACAGGGACAGGAAGCAATCTGATGAAGCGGTCAGCAAATTTCTGAAGTCGGATGCTGAGAGGGAGGAGTTACGAAGGACTTCCAGAAGCTACTATGATATAGATAGAATTGTCTCGCACTGGAGGAGGGTTTTGAATGTGTTGATGGAGTATGTCACTTTCGATGGTCGTTATACCAGAGTCTTTGGGTATCATTTCATCCTTCTGAATCATTTCAGGCACCAGGTCAAGATTTTTTTTTCCTTTTTATCTTGCGTCTTCTCTGAATACCAGTTTGAGAAGCCATAGACAGAACCCTACTAGGTATTCTATTCTTCATGAAGGACTTCTTGTCCTAATTTATGACCATTTTAAAGCTATGTCGGCTCTGCCTCACCAGACACCGTCACCTAAGGAAAGGGTTGTTGACAAGGATAAATGAAAATATAGGGATTCTCCTCAGATGAAGGGTAAGAGAAAAGTATCGGAGGACCCCTCCTATGATGTGAACGAAGAGGATTTGCAATCGGAGTCACTGTCTGAGTATTCCAGCCATCCTGCGACCGATAGAGAAGAGAGACCCCGCTTCCCTATGGACCTCAAGGCGGGGGATCATTATTTTAAGGAGGAACGGGAATTTCCCACTGATGTTCTTGCAATAGCCCACAATGGGGCGATGGATAATTTTAGGTTAATGAGATGGGCGTTCTTTGAAATTAAGGAAATTAAGTTGAACCAGAGAGCTATGAATAGTAAAATGGAGAAAGTTGATGTTGACAATAACAGAGGCAGTGGTAGTGGTCAAGCTACTGATTTATGGACTGAGGAAGAGAAGAAGTATATGGTTGAGTGCCTCAAGAAAACGGTGGAGGAATTATAGGATTTCAAATGCAATCATGATGGCAAGTAGGCGGATATGGAGGAGCAGCTGAGGAACATAAAAAATTCTCTCCACAAAGTGCTAGTTATGAACCATAAGATTTTAAAATCCACTACACAAACCATGAATACTATGGTGGAAAAACTGGAAAAATCCTATTAGGTTAAGACTGTTGTGTTTCTTGATTGGACAAAGAAGAAGGGTAGCCGGATAGTGGGGGGCCGAGTAATAGGACCAGAGAAAATTTGAAAAGGAAGGCAAACAAGCTTTAGTCAACATCCAGGAGATCAAGAAGACTACACTTAACATTAACAATCTGGAGCAGGAAGCGACAGAGATCCTCCGGAACCTGGCCTAGGGGCTGGCTGTTTTGCGGTTTTTTGGCTTTTCTGCCTTGGTTTTTTGTGTTTTCTTCTTTATGGGAAGCTTCTTGTTTTTGTTTGTGCTCTGTTAATGCTTTATCCTTTGCTCTCTTACTGTTAAGGGTTTCGGGACCCCTCTAAAACATGTTTGTTCCTTAATAAAAAAAAATGTAAAGATTGTAACTATTGTTTCAAAATATGTGGCAAGATCAAGGTTTACAAGGAGATTATCCACATGGAGACATCTTACTTAGTGGTAAGTGTAATATGTTGATGTTGCATGTGTATGGAATATGGTTCCATGACTCCTAGTTTTCCATGAGGTAGTTATATAGTTGGATGGTTGGTATTCTCATCAATATGTCTATGTATAACAGTTTGTGTGAATGTGCCAAGGTTACTTGAGGTTACATACTCATTGTAATAAACATTGAAGACATTTGTATGTTGGTGTATAGACATTGAAAAATTATAAAAGAGGGGTATGTTATAGATTGATACTTTGCAAAAGGTTTTTCATAGACCTTATTGTATTGAATCAGTGTTGATTTTGAATAATACAATTGTTAACATCTAATGGTGGTGGGATTTTTCTAGTAAGGATTTCTCACATAAAAACCTATCTCTTTTTTTGCATATTGTTCCATTACTTTCATACATGTTGCATTTAGATTTGGTATATGTTGATTTTCAACTCAACATAATATTAAGGCAATCTTTGTGGATGTGGAACCAAATGTTTGACACATGCTAGAATTGAATTTTGGAAAAAGTGATGTTAAATATTCTGAATACTTCAAGAAGGGAAATGGTTTATTCTAATTATTATTTTATATGTTGATGATATGCTTATCATTTGAAACAATAAAACATTAATTCAAGAAATTAAAACTCACTTGTATAGTAAGTTTGATATGAAATTAGGAGTTACTAAATATATTATTAGAATATAGATATGTAGGGATAGAAGTAAAAGAAAATTATGGCTAACCCAGAGGAAGTATCTTCAGACATACTTGCAGAGGTTTGAAATGCAAGATACTAAGCTAGTAAGTTTATTTCTACCATTAGGCACAAATTTGAGTATGAAACAATGTCTTGAATCTATGAAGGATTTGGAGGACATGAGAAAGGTTCCTTGTGCAAGTGCAATAGGAAGTCTCATGTATGTTATGGTCTGCACAGGAACAAATATTGCCTAAGTAGTGGGAGTTCTAAGTAAGTTCATGGCACAACCAAATAATGAACATTCAACACATGTAAAGGAGTGTTCAAGTACTTCAAGGGAACTTTGAAAAATTGCCTAAGTTATCATTGTACTAATGATATGTGTAGTGTTGAGTGTACATAGATTTATTGATTCTAATTGGGTCGGAGATCTTGATAGCCAAAGGTCTACATGTGGATATGTGTTTATTCTATTTGACGGAGCAATGATTTGGATGAGCAAGAGGAAACAACTAATTTCTTTGAAAAACCACTAAGGTGGAATATATGGTTGCAACACATGATTGTTAGGAATTGATTTGGTTAAAAATGTTAATTAACAAAATTGGTTTCTGTAAGTGTGAAATAAGTAAATAGTAAATAACTGAAAACACTTCTTAATAAGACATTATATCAAAGATTTAAAGGCAATTAAACTAATTTAAAAGCAAGAATCTATTGAAAGTGTCATATTGTTCCCTATCTCTAAAGATTTATTAAGTCACGGGGCTCTTAGATTTGGTAAGCATTGTGATTGTTAAAATGCCAATCTAGAGAATGAGATGCTGCTAAAATGCAATAATCTAATCCTATATGGTGATTTCTAAATGATAAAAGGAAGCTACTGTAATCTAAATTGACATGAAATTATGATGAAAGAAGCTACAGTAAAACTATGATGCAACCATGATTATGATTCTATTGATGCTATGATTGCTATTGTTAAATGATTCTATGCTGAACTGCTTGATTGCTATTCCTGCAGAGTAAGTTTGCACAAAGATGGGATCCTATTTCCTGTTTCAGAAGGTTGTATATATAAATTCACGACAACACATTGTGACGGGGCAACACATCAAAGGCTTGGATTTGATCTGGAGAACTCAATGGTAAGAGATTGAGAAGCTTGAGTTGATCATGGAATGGTTTCTCCCCATGAAAACATCAGGCCAGATGATAGGAAGAATCAGAGGAAGGAGATTGAGAGATTGATTCCAATTTATCTCCAAAGCTTTCCCGTGAAATGCCAGTTGAATTAAATTGGATATTTGATGTCTAATTTGGTAGGTGAGTGAATAGAGGAAATTGCCTTTATGCCTTTTATTTGAATAATTGATTTATTCAATTTAGCAAAAGAGAATAAATAATTTAATAAAACAAACTATAGAATTTGTTTATTAAATAAATATAGAAGGGATATGATAATTAAACAACAAAGTATTTAACCTTGTTTAATTAATTTAGATTGAATGATGTGATAATTAAATAACACAAACTATTGAAGTTGCATATTTAATTAAAATTGAAGAATATGAGAATGAACTATAAATAAATATATCTCTTTATTTAATAATAGAGGAAATTAAGGTAATTAATCAAATAAATCGTATTTAATTAATTAGATTATCCAGACCATTTTTAGGTGTATACAGTTTCAAGAGTCAAATAGTGTTGAAGTGTGATTCACAATGCAATTCATTTGGTTAAGAATCAAATTTACTATGTAAATACAAGATATATTGATATGCACTATCATTTTGTGAGGGAGATCATTAGGAATAAGAAGGTCTAAATGGATTAAAAAATACTTAGGGAAACACTACAAACTCCTTGAAAAAACATGTAATTTCTTCAAAATTTATGTTATGCTTAAAGGAAATGAGTTTATTCCATTCTCGATCACAAAGTTAATCTCTTGGGTTGCAATACTACACTATATCCTATGGTAAATATCAAGTGGGAGAATGTTGGGATTTAGGTGATATTCACTTAGGAGAATCCTTGTGGCCAAAGTTTACTTATAGTCTTCTTTGCAATGAAATGCAATGTAATATGGTGAAACGGGGTTAGTTTCCAGTATTGTAATATAGTATATTATATGTTGGTTAATATGTGATAATAATGTCTCAATTCTTGTGTTGCATCATACATGGCTTGTCTACATATGGAGATGTGGCAATCATCATAGGGTATCTAGAAGAACTCACCATCACATAAACACTTAGTACTTGTTGGAAGCATGATTAGTGATGTAGGTGCATAATTGTGACATAATTGGTGAATATGTGAGAATGATTTGAGAGATGGTTAATGTCCCATAAGATGATATATGGTACCACAAGCAATCGAGAGCGAAGTTATGTTTGTATGTGTTATCACAAGTGAGAAGTTAGTAATGGTGGTTAGACAATAAACACATTGATATCAACAACATAAAGGTTGTAACAATTATTCTGTAGCATGAAATAGTGACAAAGTTTACAAGGATCTTGTCCATAATAAGATATCATAATGATAAATATAGTACGCTAACCATATTCCGTATATATATATATGGAATATGGCTATGTGGCTCTTAGTGTTCAACAAGTTAGTTATATAGTTGGATAGTTGGTATTCCCATGAAAACACCTATATACAATAGTTTGTCTAAATGTATCAAGGTTACTCAAGGTTACAAACTCATTATAATAGACATTGGATACATTTGTACATTTTGGTGTGTAAACACTTGATAAATCATAGAAGGGTATGTTATAGATTAAGAATTTGTGAAAAGTTTTACATAGACCTTAATATATTTCATTTGTGTTGATTTTGACTAATACAATTCTTAACATCTATTGGTGGTGGGTTTTTCTCCTGTAAGGGTTTCCCACAAAAAAATATCTTCTTTTCTACATACTATTCAATTGCTTTCATATGTGTTGTATTTATATTGGGTACACATTGATTGTTAATTAAACACATAATCTTAAGAATTCATTATTTCATTATGTCGGTCATCTTTAACAAGGGTTACAATCCCTAATAGAATAACCCATTGGAAAATATTAAAAATTTTATTTAATATTTTGAATTCCTTTAATAGATGTGCACTTCTACATTACATACACACCGATACACTAAAAAATTAACTTTAAATTTATAATTTTGATTTCCTTTGTATAGGTGTGCACTTCAACAAGTGTACTACTAATTAAAATTTTAAAATTTTAAACAATCTCTTTGGTGAGGTGCATACATGTTGTATTGACCCAAATATATGTTTTTACAAAATATCAAATTTGAAACGTCTCAATCTTATTTGAACAAATATTGAAAATACATGAACCAAATTCACTCAAAACAATTAATATAATCTAATATTTTTTAGATAAACAATGAATGACTTTGCATAAAAAAATGAGCTCTATGGAAAATGGCCGCCCAATGGGAAAAAATTTGAAAAAATTCAACGCGGTCATGCTGCAGATTGCCATAGATGTCCTCTTACCTACCACAATGGACAGGGGTCATACTATGCCAGGAAAAATTTAACAAATACAAATGGGGGTTTCAATAAGAAAAAGTGTACCGATCGGAGATGGTTGGCCAATGATCATTTTCTTGCAAATAGGTATCAGAATCCAGGTCCACATGGTTATCTTGATTGGCGCAAGCCAACTCCAGGGTTGGGTTTGGCCCAGAGAAATCAAAGATACTAGGCCCCCAGTAGGCCTCCTAGGCAGCTATTACATGACAAGCAAGAGCCTTTTGATATTTGTGGAGATGATAGATCCATACAGAAAGAAAATAGCACTAATCGTAAATATGGTAGATATCCTCAAAATAAGCTCTTGGCTAATAATGGTAGAGTGTTGTTTCGCAGAGTGCCATTTTATGATCATCAAACAAATACGAAAACCCCAAATCATAACAATTTTGAAGGATCTAGGGTTGCAAGTAGTCATCAGAGGGACGAAGAAAGGAATTTACCATAGGTACTTAGCAAAGCTAATGGTCAGGAAAATTACTGAAATTGCGCTCTCTTTAATCCAAAGAAGCAGATCACAGAGAATAAGTTCTCAGTTTTGTAAACATTTGATCAAGATTACCAAACAAGGACAAAAGATGCCAATAAAGGGAGATATCAGGAGAAAGAGAATCTCTCGAGGAAAGAATAGCATGCCAAGGCATCAGAAGGCGAGAAGAAAGAAAAATTCTCAAGGAAAGAACAACATGCAAAGATATCTGAACATGAGAAAAATTGAGGACATGCAAGTTGCTATATGGATGCACCAGACCTTTTGAAAGAAGAAATAGTGATTGAAGGGGGACAAAAGGGTACCAAGCAAACACAAGGGGAAAAACATGCAGAAGCAGGATATGGGAAGACTGCGTCCAACCTACAACAACGATGGCATAAAAAGAAGAATGGGAAAAAGCTACAAAGAAAAAGTCATTGCAAAGTGGAAAAGGAAGCCGATGCAATGGAGGCGAGTAGATTCCAAGCAAGTAAGTAATTCAGACAAACATGGGAAACTTGACATTGCAAGTCATCATATAGGAGAAACTGCACCTAAGGCTAAGGAGAAAACTGTTAAAAAGGCGACTGTGTCGGTCACCTTCTCTGAGAATCTACTTGATCCTCAAGTTAATGATCTCCGTTAGTGCGCCTTAATTTGTAAGTTTTGGAACCTTAGCCTGAGTATAGATCTGTTAAAAGATTTTATTTTTGATGAATGAGAAGGGGTCATTAAGGTTTTTTATCTAGACTAGGAAAAGGGCATTTTCTTAGTGTTGTTTGAATCCAAATCGCATAGAGATGCAGTGTTTAAAGTTAAATATTGTGTCTTTCAAGGATTTGGTTTGTTTATGTAGCCTTGGTCCCCAAATTTTAGCTCTGATAATTTTATAGTAAGATTTCCTCCTTTTTGGATCCAAATTCCATTCCTTCCTCTAGAGTACAAGGAAATGAATTTGATTGAAATTTTGGAAAACCACATAGGAATTTTTCTTAAACATGATTTAATCTCCTACATAAATCCATCAAAATCTATTAGATTTTGCACTTTGTTTTTTATTAAGGAACAAACAGGTTTTAGAGGGGTCCCGAAACCCTTTAGATTTTGCACTTTGTTGGATGCAACTAAGAAGTTTCCAAAGAAAATTCAGATAACATATAAATATGGTTAATGGAATAAGGATATTTTTTTGGAAAGCTTGGATAATGTTTGTACTAAATATCATAGTTTAGAGCATTCAGTGAGTGCTTGCATTGAGAAAGAGAACGAAAGTTATAAAAAGCATGAAGAAATTCAAAATAAGTTGAAAAATACCAAGGAGATGGTGCCCATGGAAGATAGTTCCTATCAAAATCTTGAAGAGAGTGAAATAGTGCACCAAATGAGTATCAACGTTACTGAGGAAATGAATGGAAATGGAATCACTGCAAAGCAGTTATCAAAGAAGCATACAAAAATGATTAAGAAGCTGTCCATAAATTTGCCTAAGTTTCTTTAGCAATATCAAGCAATTTTATGGTATTCTCCATCCTTTTCTTCTATCTCTTCTCAATAGTTGGAAAGAGTTGTGAAGACGCTCATGTTTGATATAAATTTGGTTCCACACAATCAGAATGGACAATTACAAAATTGCAGCTTGGGAATACAATAGATAATGAGAAAGAAATGATGGTTTTAAGGATCTTTGATGATGAAGAAATCAACTTGATGAATTTTAAGAGTTTATTCCAAGAAGATAGATTGGAGGAACTAGCAGACAAAATTTAAATTTTAGAAGGTTCTAAATTGGTCAATATTATTGCTGATGAAGTGTCAAGGGAAGAGGTTGGGTTAGAGTCTTTGTCTCCCAAGGAAAAGTTCATACCATCAATAAAGGGCATTGACTATTTGTCTGATATGGAGGAAGACAATGTGGACAAATTGTTTGGAAATTCCTCACTGGTTGATGCTTGTAAGGTTTTTGGCAGGGTAGTAGGTAAAGAGGTTGGTTGTTTTTCTAATAGTAAGGAAAATGTGGAAAAACAAAATTTGTCTATACAGTCGCAGAAGTAGGAAATCAAGAATGTGGAAAAGGGTTTGGTATTGGTGGACAAGGAAGAGGGGGTTTTTGATTATTCTCAAACTTTTTCAATTAGGCAGATCCCAAGTAGCTAGCCGATCATCACTAAATCTATAGGGAAGATAGGAAGGAAATCACACATGAAAAAGCTCAAAGAAGAGATAGTAGTAGGAGTGCAATCAACACTAGAGAGTGCTATGATAGTCTCTACAAACAAATGACTGAGGAGAGCATGTTGCTCTCCTTGATGTCAATGAGGATATTTTCATGGAATGTTAGAGGCATTAATGTCTCTGACAAGAGAGCTCAGATCAAGCAACAACTAGAGGCTTGAGGAGCTGATGTTATAATTCTACAAGAAACATAAACTTCAGAGAAAATATTTGAGACATCGATACAAAAATGGAAAAAAATGGAAGTCTTTTCATTCCCTTGCACAAGGTGCTTTAGGTGGTTTCATTTCCCTATGGGATGCTAAAACAATTGTTGTAGAGTTATCAAGAAATGAAAGAAATTGACAACTTTTGAAAATTTCTCATTTTGACTTGCATTTTTGGCTTTTAAATGCTTATGCTCCCACAACATCAGAAAAGAAATAACTGTGGGATGTTTTTACAAAAGTTCTGGATGGAATTAGGAATGAGAAAGTTATTCTAGCTAGGGATTTTAATGCCATTGTCAGTTTGCAAGAAAAGAAAGGAGGAATTTTCCTACAACAGAAAGTAATAGATGACTTTGTATCATTCATTTCAAATAATGCTTTGTTGGATATTCAGCCTGAAAAAGGTCAATTTACCTGGACAAATTGAAGAAAATGTTTCTTGAAAATAGCAAAAAGACTAGATAGATTTCTTGCCTCAACGAACTGGTGTGTAGGCAAGAAAGTTTTGTTGTTAGAAATCTTGCCTTTGACATGTTCTGATCATTATGATATATCTCTAAGTATTGATGTAGCTAAATCAATAGTGAAATTTGCATGTACTTTTAAATTTGAAAAATGTGGTTTCGTCATCCACATTTTTTTCCTTTGCTGAGACAATGGTGGGTGAGTGCTTCATTCATAAGAGGCTCAAGAATGTTTCAGCTAGCTCACATGTTGAAACATATTAAATAGCATACCAAGTTATGGAATGTTATTGTTTTTAAAAATGTTTTTGAGCAAAAAGAAAGAGTTTTCAAGGAGTTATCATATATAAAAGATAGAATAATAGCTCAGGGGTTAGATGCCAATACTCACGAGCATGAAAATAAATTACAAGAAGAATGGGCAGAGCTAGTGATAAGGGAAGAAATATTCTGGAGGTAGAAGTCTAGGGAGTTGTGGCTGAAAGAGGGTGATAGGAATACAAAAAAAATCCAAGATTAAAAGATCATAGAACACCCTATTTAAAATTCAAAGCTCTTCAACGGGAAAGGAGCTAGTAAAGGAAGAAAAAATACAGGAGGAAGGTATAAGGTTTTTCTCTACCCTCTTATCTGCTCTTGAAAATAAGTTTCCAACATCAGATAAAGATGTAGAAGAACTGTTGGATTCTATTCCACCACTAGTCACAAAAGAGGACAATGATCACCTATTGAAACCATTTTCCTTGGAGGAAGTTAAGAGAGTGGTTTTCTCTATGTCACCAGATAAAGCACCTAGGTCGGATGGATTCACAACTTTATTCTTTCAGAAATGTTGCAATTTTATAGGATATGATGTGTTTTTAGCATTAGAGGAATCAAGGAGAATGTGGATTATGCTAAAGTTGTTTAACACAACACACATTGCTATCATCCCAAAAGTAAAGGATCCAATTTGTTTTGCAAAGTTTAGGCCAATATCTTTATGCAACACAGTCTATAAATTTTTTACTAAAGCCATTTATCTAAGAATTCAACCACTCATTTCCAAAATAGTGTCTCAAGAACAAGGTGGATTTGTACTTGGAAGAGAGACTTCATAAGGTGCTATAGTAGCCCATGAAGTTTTGCATACTATTAAAACCTGTAGCATTCCATCTTTCATCATTAAACTGGATATGATGAAAGTGTATGACATAGTGTGCTAGGGATTTTTGATTCGGGTGTTTAAGAAATTTGGCTTTAGTAACAAGTGGTGTAAGTGTATCCTCTCATGCCTCTCAGGGGAAAGGTTTTCAATTATTATAAATGGATCTCCAGTAGGCTTATTTTGTTCTACTCAAGGAGTGAGGCAAGGTAACCTTTTATCTCCATTATTATTTATCCTAATGGCGGAAACATTAAGTAGGTCTATTTAGAAGGCTCATTCATAGGGCATATGGCAGGGGGTTTCAATTCCAAACACATGAATTTCAGTAACACTCACTATTTGCAGATGATACATTTTTTTTTGGTAAATCTTCATTGGTTGAAGCTATACAGGTCAAATCAATGCTTGAAAAACACTCTTCTACATCATGACAAAAAAATAATGTAGCTAAGTCCAAAGTATACATTTTCAATTCAAAAGAAGCTATAGCAAGAAGATTGATGGCATTGCTAGGCTTTCAGAAATCAGAGCTTCTGTGTACATACTTGGGCATACCTTTGTTCATGGGTACAAACAAATCTTTGTTTTGGAATAAGGTCTTAGAAAGAATAAAAGCCAGAATACTTGTTTGGAAAGCTAGATGGTTGATGTTGTTTGGTAGAATTTTGCTGATCAAATATGTCCTTGCAACCATTCCAAATTATTACTTGGCTATATTGCAAGCCCCAAAGTGTGTTATTCTTCAAATTGAAAAACTTATAAAAGAATTTTTGTGGAAAGGTAATTTAGATGAAAAAAAGAAAATTCCTTTAGTCTCCCTAGAAAGTATGTGTTCAAAAAAGGCTAATGGTGGAGTGGGGATTCATAATTTGACAGCAAGGAACATGGCTTTAGGGGGAAAATGGCATGGAAAATGTGTGCCAAGCCAAATTTGAAATGGTGTAAGCTGATGCAAAGTAAATATTTGGATAGTGAGAGCCCATCCATAATCTTCACAATATCTAATCCTAGAAGTGGTTCAGTTATGTGGAATTTTATCTTGGCATGTAGAGATGTTATTATCCCATACTTGTCATGGGAAGTAAACAATGGTGAACAAGTTTTGTTTTGGAAAGATTCATGGAACAGTTTGCCTCTTAATTCTAATCAGGATTTGTAGTTGGCAGAGCATAGTTTATCAGTAAGCTCGGATCATCTTTAAAGGACTGTTCTTTCTTCAGATCTACTGACAAGTATGGTTAAATGGAAAGATCTATCAGCAGCTCCAATTTCTACTAATCAAAAACTTATCTTGGCAAGCATATTGAACAATAGAACTGTTTTTCTTTCTAACAAGCTAGATAAGTTAATTTGGGCACCTTCTAAGAAAGGAAACTATATTGTTAGCCAAGGGTATAAATAAATTATTTGTCAAGTAACACAGGCCCAATCCCAAAGAGCATATTTGTTTTGTTGGAGTCTAATGGTATTGCCAAAAGCTGAAAGTTTCACTTGGTTGGCACTAAGGAATCAAATTTTGACAAGTGACAGGTTGGAAAAATTGGGTATACCTGAAGCTTTCAGATATGTGTTGTGTAAAGAGGCATATGGATAAGTAGACCATTTATTTGTTACCTATTCAGTGGCACAGGAAATATGAACCTTCATAATGGGGAAATTGAATATATCTTTTCCATTGCCTAAGTCATTGTGAGACTTGTTCACAAGCTGGCCAATTTTGTATAAAACATCCCTCTTTGCATGTATTTGGATAGTGACACCAACAATAGTAATTTGGTCGCTTTGGTGGGAAAGAAATAGACACATTTTTAGGAGTCAATCTGCACCAATTCAACAAATCAAGGAGAAGATTGAGCAAATAATCTCAGAAGTTTCAAATTCCCACGTTCATAGCTACAAAATAGTTTCCTCCTTGTTCATCAGTTGGGATGATTTTATTTTGCACCATTGGAAGCAAATTTCATTACCTTTTGCAGGCTCTTTCTTTGTTCCAAATACTTCCAAGGTGGATAGAATCAAGATAAAGTGGTTGCCTCCCAATTTAGACTTTTATAAGCTTAATTTTGATAGAGCTTCAAGAGGAAACCTTGGTGTATCAGGTGCAGGTTTTTGTATTCATGACTAGAAAGGTACATTACTTGTAGCTAAAGCAATTCATTTAACTGTTGGCATAAACAACATGACAGAGGCTCAAGCACTCTTGCATGGTTTGAAAATCGCAAAGGCTCTTAACCTCAATAAGCTTCATGTAGAAGAGGATTCATTATTGATTGTTAATCCCTGTAAGGAAAAGAGGATATGTAACTAGAAATTAGGGTATATTCTCAGGAAGGCCTAGGTATTATTATCTTCCTTTGAAGATATTCAAATCTCTCACACATATCGTGAGGGAAATAAATTGGCAGATGAGCTTGCCAATTTGTGCTATGAATAGAAAGAATTGGAAATTTTAGAAGATGGTGAGGCCCTTAAAAAATATACAAGATAGAGTAAGAGCAGATCAATTTTCTCATTGAATGAAAAGTAAAAGCCCCTTCAATTTTTAATTAGATAAGGCTTCACCTCTGTGAGCATCACCTAGATGCAATGAGTGCTAAGTGGACCATTCGATATCATGAGAGATGGGTTCTTGTTGAACCACTACTCATGAAATATGTGTCAATGAGTTTGACTCGAAACTACACGGTTGAATCCTGATAGCAATATCATAATTTGACACGTTGTGGAAAAATACCTCCTACTTATCAATAGATAAGGCTTTTTATGTTACTAATATGATGAGAACCCAATCCTAAATCAATATAAATGATCCGCCATTTATGATCATGAGGTGGTGAGGGCTCACATCCTAATGGAAAAAGGGCATATAGAAATGATTAACTGTCACGCCATATAGTGTACTCTAGGGTGGTGATGGATTAAATGAGTTGTGAAGGACATTTTCTTACGCCACCAATTTCTAGGAAGCCAAAATCGAACATGTGCCAACAAGAATGTGGGTTTTTTCTATTTTGCAGGTACAAGAGGGTATGATGAATTGAAATGTAACTTATCAAAGAAATGTCTAGGAGGCTGCTTCACACGAGCTCACACACTTTCGGACAGTGGTGAATTAATGGGCACATCTTTACATGTTTTTAAATCATGTTGCTATATGGTATCACAGAGTATCATCGACAATAAATGGAGATAAAATCATTTTCTCTATTTCTAGAGAGTTCGCCTTCCCATTTTACAAAGTAGCTGTAACAGTTGTGTGTAGTTATAGAAAATGTGGTGTCCAGAATAGGTGAAAGTAGTAGTGACACATAGCCTTCTGTAGAGTGCCGAATTTTCCTTAGCGAGTGACGCTTGTCTAAGTGGTGGGTGTTGTTAATTTGTAAGATGGCATTTCGTCCATGGAACCTCCGTGTTAATATGAATGTGCAACCATGGGAAAGACCATTTGAGGATTATCTTTCGCATGACTTCCTAGAGATTATCTTCAAAGTGGACTACCCCAGAGTAGAAGACTGTGTGCGCATGGTAATTGGAGTGGAAATCACGAGTCCGAGGGCAAGAAGGATTCTTTTCCCTTCTCAGGTGCTATCTATTTTTCTGTCAAACTTTGGATTTAGTTCAGTCCCTAGGAGAATTAGAGGACATTGCAGAAAAATTTATGAAGCCTCAATTCCTTGATAATAATTCCATTCTAGTTGCTACTCAAAAGTATAATATTTTAAGTGGGGAAGGGTACATAAGTGGCCTTTTTCCCAGAGAATTTATTAAGCAACGCTAGGGTTTCGAGGAAGTGTATGATGTTGTTAAACTAGCCCTGCAACACAAGAATGATAACATATTGCTAAGGGATTTGAGAAATAATTGCAGGAGGATTTGTGCTACAATGGATTTAATGTGTAGTCATCAGATTTTCAGATTTGTAGGTAGGATTGGTAGATGAATGTCATTAGTTGACATATGTAATACTCTTTTATTATATAATATATATAGGCTTTAATGCCTTTTATCTAAAAAAATAAAAAAAAATGAATGACTTTTCAGATATCCTAGATTTGATTCAAGTAATAATAAAGTATGTAGCTATAAGTTGATATTTATAAAATATATAATATAAAAATAAGAGATATTCAAATATGCAAAAAAAACTTTGTATGTTGAAACTCTTACCTTCACAAATCTTGCAAACAAAATACTCAAGAACTATGCTAAAAATAAAATAATCTTTGAAGTGCATAATTCAACCTTTATATGAGATTACCCTCAAGAAACTAAAGGGTTGTCATATTTTGATTTCAATATCCAAGGGATTTTGTTCTCAAATCAATGAATTAACACAAGTATTCAAACAATTTTAATAGAGTTTTAGTATGCAAAATATGAGATGTTGAAATGAGGAAACTACTTTCATTTTATAGATGTTGAAGGCCCAACTTGGGAACCCAAATTTTAATGCCCCTCTAGCTGAAAATAGATGGTAAATCATCCATATAACCTTGTCATAGAATATGCTAAAGATCATAAGTAGTTGTACAAGGCCCATAAAGAAAATAAAATTTTTATTTTAGGTATCCTAGCTTGGTGAGGCTCTAATTCCTAGTCTAGTAGACAAAAATCACAAATTTATTTATTATGTTTGAAGGATCCACATAAGATCTATGCTGAAAAATAAAAACACAAGATGCTTTAGACAAATTGGGCCCCATAAATGCTTTGAAGACCTTTGAAAATAAAATTTATGAAAATGTAGAAAATACCAAAAGATTAAATATTAAATAAAAATTATTTTCCTCACTTTCCCTAAGCCCATGAAAAATATGGAATGGGCCTTTGGATCCCTAAATGAAATTATTAGAAAGGGACATTACAATTATATATTGTGATTTTTTTGATTTTTTTTTCCTAATGTGTTCCCTTGCCCCTAAGTGCATAATTGATAATATGAGTTTTTCAAAATTTGACGTGAACTAAATTTTTTTTCCTTTATTGAAATGTGTCCCCTAGATCAAACATGCACTTGATAATTGATCAAAAAAAAAAATTCCTTGATAGTTTCATTGACCCTAGGGGCATACTTGACAATGGGTTTTGTAAACCAATTATACTTTCCCTTTATAAGGTGTGCCCTTAGTCTCAAGCATGCACTTATGAATGGAAGTTATCAAATGCTTGATTTTACTTCTTTGAGGTATGTCTTCTTACCCAAGTGTGCACCTATACATTAGAATGTGATAATGACTTGCACTAATTTCCTTAAGATAGATGTGTTCATATTTTTGCATGTGCGCTTCTATACTAGTCTCCTTCTAAAGTATGAATTTGATTCTCTGAGTAAGGTGTGCCTCTACATTTCCTTGTGCACCTATAAATAATTGACACTTTGTCTAAGCACGTCTAGATTCTCCCACATAGGCATGAATATTGAGTTGGATGTCATCTTGAAATAAATAAATAAAAATTAGCTTATAGGATGTGTGCTTGCATTTCATGATGAATATAAAAATTAAATACTTTGTATAGGCATTATACAAATCTCTATTTGTTGATACCCAATTGTACATTGGCATCAAGATTTTTGAAATTTTCAACATTCATTGTGGTGTGCACTACTATTGAAGTGCACACCTATGCATTAACTTTA
This sequence comes from Sequoia sempervirens, assembly GCA_007258455.2. Classification (NCBI taxonomy): domain Eukaryota; kingdom Viridiplantae; phylum Streptophyta; class Pinopsida; order Cupressales; family Cupressaceae; genus Sequoia; species Sequoia sempervirens. The sequence continues at coordinate 30,496 of VDFB02320955.1, read as the reverse complement.
TTTTTTTTAAGAATTTTATACTACTATTGAAGTGCACACCTATGCATTAACTTTATTTTTTTTAGAATTTTATACTTATCTCTAAGGAATCCACTTGTACACAAGTAAACTTTGAATGATTACTAGGTGCACCTTGATGCTTCCACACACGACTTTGTATTGAGACAAAAAAAATTAAGACTTTCAATTATTTATTTTGTATAAGTGTGTGTCTATCTCCAATCATGCACTTGAATACTACCAATTTACATTTTGAACCTAGAATTAGATTTCTTCCTTTAAGTGCATGATATTCCCAATCATATGTACATTTCTACTATTTTTTTTTCTTCTTTGTATAAGTGCATGTTTATATCCTAGGTAAGCTTATGCACTGTGAAAGTCTTCAAATTTCAACTTAGATTATTCTTTGTTGAGGTGTATCATAGCTTCTGAAGTGCACCCGTATGAAAGGTCTTAAATTTGATCATGATTCTTAGGTACATTCATTTCTATAAATGCTACCCTTGTAACCAAAGTTCTCTTTGAGAAACTCATTCCTTCTAACAAAACAATCAATTCCATAATTCTTGTAGAATATATCAAAAGAAAAGACAAGGAAAATAAGATAATTTACGAAAAAATTTATGTTTAAGACCACTCAAGATAATTATCGACTTGAAACTTGAGACAATACAAAAAAAATTATGTGTGTAACTTAATTGGCTATCTCTAGGGATCATAGCATATACTTGTGATAAAGGGTCCTATAAAATATCTAGTTTTATAACTAGATTTGTGCTTTATCAATTTGGTAATATAGAGTCAAACTATTCCTTTATCACCTAAATATGAGCATTCTTAAGTCACCTAACAAAGCATAATTTTCACAATACATAAAGGAAATAGATTATGATATCAAAAAATAAAGAAACACAAAAATACTCTTTCATAAGTGAGAATGACAAGAAAAATTGTTACAAGAAACCATTTATAGGCTAGGAAAAGTAGCATCTACTCCTCATGAGCTGAGAATTTAATCATGAAAATACATATCCTTCAAACATCTGTAACACTTTCTTAAAGCACCATGGGTTAGGTGGATATACTTAATCATGGAATACAAAATTTAGTATGAAATAATTGATATGCATCAAGGTCGAAGAATCTTCTTCCATTTAAGGAGAAACCTCTATAGTAAATAGAAATATTGTACCTTGGTCTAAAGGTATCTAACAAGATCCTACAACTATATATTATTGTAGGAATAGGAACCACCACATATTGGATTTGATCTTCTTCAAATATCTTCAACATACACAAACATGAACTTAATCCAAGTATTATCCTTCAAGAAAGGCTAAAGTTGTTCAAAGAAAACATCCATCACCTATTCCTAGCTTTTTGAATGGAAAAATAATAATAATCGCGCACCTTTTGATGGGGGAACTTCTTGATTATCTTCATTAATTGAGCCTTCATTTAACCAACCCTTGGAGCATGAATATAATAGGCCATCAAGGCATGAATCTTCAAGTACTAGGTCATTAACAAGGAATACCTACTAAATTTTTTATCTTCTATTAGCTCCATTTTCTATCCATCATCCCATATTGTCAATCCTTGGATAAAACAAGTCCATTTGGTTTTATCAAAGCATTTGGATTTAATTGATATGTCTTTAGGAGAAATAAAATGGTTAGGCTTCAAAGTGTGAATATAAATTTTGGGCACTGTTTCTTTTTCATTGTTTGTCTATCTTTCTTCTTTGATATCTTAAAGAAAAAATCCACTTCTTCACTAACATGTATTGGATCTATTGAGAACATGTCAAACTTCAAGAGTAAATCTACCATGACCTCCATTGAAGATCTAATTTCAAGGTATTTTAGAAAACTATCAATATTTAGCAAAGTATCCTTCTCAAAAACTTATAATAACTAGTGCCTCCGACACTAAATTATATTCAACAATAGGAAATTCTTGTTCTTTATCTAATTATAATCCTTCTATGACATCTTGATAAAGTACTAACCTCTAATGACCAAGTCTTTATCTCTTCAACTAATATTTTTCACCATTAGTATTTATAGAAACCATAAAATTTATAGCTAAGAACTCCCAAGAGAAAAATATCTTACACTTCTTTGGTTATAACTAGTGTGGGTTAATCAAACAATATATTGAATAAAAAAAAGATATTGGATTCATTAGTCATACTCCACTATATTTGACATTATTTGGAATTATAGTCTTGAGATGTTTGTGTGACTTCCTCCTTAGAATTTATGCAATATTTGTATAAAATAAGGCCCATCTTCCATGAATAGTCCTTCAACCTTAAATAATTTGAGCAAAGTGGGCAAGGCTTATACTTATAGTGGATAATATTGTTCCATTTTATTCAATTCACATTGAACACATCCTATCACAAAGTCACCATCAGATTCATTTTAAACACATCTTGGATTATCTAAAATCCTTGAATTTCATTTAAAGATATTAGTATTCCTGTGAATATATACATCTCATAATGAATTTCTCCACTATGTTCATTCACTACATAAAACAAACATTATGTGTGTAGGAGAAGACATTTCTTCCACTTGCCTTGTTGGTGAAATAGGGACATGAGAACTATAACTAACATAGTTGTGATAGAATCTTTATTACTTGAAGGCGGTGGGAATTTTTGAAGTGATGAAATGTTCAAAGGAACTAGAGGCCCAATTGAATATTTTTGTATTGATTTCTTGAAGTTATCATATGATCCTCCATATTGATGGTGTGTTCTTGAGAATCTTGCAATGCTATAGTGTTTCCTTGAGAAAGAAATATTTTTTTTAAGATAGAGCTTTAATAAAGCATCTTAGAAGAATCTCATAGGAGGATTTGGAGTGTTGGAATTTCTTGTAACTATATGATTGAATCTTGCAATGAACTCTCTCATTGGTTCACTTTCATATTTATTGATGTGACTGATGGATTAGTATGGGCTAACTACACTTGATCCATGAGGATACGAAGTATAATCATGCCATTAAACATCAATCCCAATATAGATCATTCAAATAAACACTAAACTAGGAATCCATTAAAAACTTAGCATGTTAACTATGAAAGCTTCAAAAAACCTATTCTAATCCATTGAAACTTATCCTATTGGGGGAGTGGTGTCACATTGATGTGGAATGACAACCCTTTCTCAATCCCTTGGATAATGAGCTCGTTTCAATCAATTTTATTCAAAAAAACCGATGAAACCATTGTGAGACGTGTGATAAAACATGATTTAAATGCTAAACTAACATGATGCAAGCTATTTGAACATGATTTATTCTAAGATGATCAAGATGTGTGAGTGCAAAGCTAATCTAAATGGATTTTAAGCTAAAAATATTGAAACCCTAATTACCAAATAAGCTACATGAATGCATCTATGTTACCATGGAAGCCATTAATAGAAGCTAAGCTAATTAATGCAAGTAATTAAGCTAAAATGATACTAAATAAATGCTAAATATGAGTGTGAGTGTGATTGATTTCAATAGCATGAGTTTTCTCTAAAAAAGATGGATCCATTTGTCTCCAAATAGTGACCTATTTATAGGAGAGCAAATGAGAAATGGAGGGTTGAGATCAAAAAGGTTAATCAACGGTCAAGGATGGAGGAAGTTGGAGGCATGGATCATGGATTCTCATCAAGGGATGAGAATCAATAATGATATTTAATCAAGGGTTCAAATTTTTCCAAACAAACACACTTTTAACTTGCACAAGAAGTCATAAGTTAACTTGCACAAGAAGTCTTGTAAGTTTGTTATAGAAAAGGAATATTCTCCTTTTTCAAATGAGTGAGGGAGAATATTCTCTAGAATATTCTCATGGGTGAGGAAAAATAGATATTTAGAAAATTAAAACAAAGTTTTAATGTGCAAAAGGGGAAGGAATATTCCTTTTGGAGGAATGTGCAGAGGAATATTTCCTTGGAATATTCCCTTGTAAGTGGGGGAGGAAATTAGATTTGTTAGTTAATTAATAATTAAACAAAGATTTAATTATGAAATTAGGGGAATTAGATGATATTCATTAAATAAAGTGATTTAATGAAAAGGGGAAGGTGAAATGATATTTAATTAAATAACTTAGGTTATTTAATTAAATAAGAAGATTTAGGGATTTTAAATTAAATAGTTTGATGTATTTAATTTAATAAGATGAAATATTAGCATGGAAGGGGATGAATTAACCCGATTAAATTGATTAGGTTAATAGATGAAAATGACATAATTAATTAAATAGCTAGGCTAATTTAATCAATTAAGCAAAAATAAGATGGGTTTTAGGAGGAAATGATGTTAGTATACCTTATTCGAGTACATGATATCATTCAGGAAATTTTTAAGTGGCTACATTTTTCCCCTCTTTGAAGTGAGGTACCTGCTACTTTGGTTCAAAGACTAACGCTCCTTGGATTAAAAATTGTTGCTTAAATCAAAAAATAAAATTTTTCTAATTTTTTGGATGCCCCACTGTTGCCCCAGCAGAAGGAATAAGTTGGTTCCCTACCCCCTGAGAAATCGGGTGGAAATTTTGAATTTTGGGTTGATTTCTTGACAAAGGTAAAATGTTGTCTGAAGGGGTTCAGAAAGGCTTTGGGATGCAAAAAATGATGCAAAATTAGCACCCGTTTGGCAAGATTGGTGAAATTGGTGAAAAAACTATCTTTTAGCTGAAATTAGGGCAAAAAACCCTAATTTTTAAGTTAAATAGGTGAGGAAGGGTCACTTTCAATTCATTTGTGCATTCACACCTTAGAGAATTCTTGCATTTTGAGCTCTGACCTCTTGATGAAATGGCACAATGAGTGCTCCCACGACTCATTTCCGACCGGGTTTAAGAGTATCAGAGACCTCCAGGTGCAGGACCACCAGTATGCAATTTGAAACTTGACTTGCATTTTGAATTTTGAGTGCATTTATTGCAATTTGAATTTTGAGTTTAGGCGACATCACTATATAGCGACGCTATTTTTAGAATCAGTGATGCTATTTTCAATTTTAGTGACGCTACTATGATGAGCAATGCATTTTACGATTTGGAATTAGGGTCTACAAATTTCAAAGAGTGATGTGATTGTGATGAGCAATGCTAGTTGTGATTTGCAGTTTGAATGCACATAACATTGCCATTTGGAATTTGAGCTATAGCGATGCTTTCGTAAATAGCAATGCTATTGTCATTTTGATGGATACAAACTCCAAACTTAGTCAATTTTTATGAATTTTGACGTCATGTGCTTCGTGGGTGTAGGAGGTTATCCATCCTTTGATGTCCCACGAGCATCGGCCGACTGTGCTGTCCAGACTTGATGATTTGTCTGAGCTTCGACAGGAGCACCTGGGAGAGATCATCTTGTGGTACATTGCCTACATGCCCGTTGTGTAGACCCATTTGGTGATGATGACAACACTATGTGAGTGATGGCATAGCGAGACTTCGTCATTCCACCTACCTATTGACAAGGAGATAGTGACGTTGGAGGATGTATGGTGGATTTTGTGATTTCCAATACATGGTGAGCATGTTATCTACAACATTGATGCTAGCTATGATGCCTTCCATGAGGTTCTTGACCAGGAGTCCATTGTCCTAGTCAACTCCCAGATTGACCTCGAGATGTATAGAGGTCAAGAATTGACCTTCAAATTGATCATTGTGGTAGTGATTTCAGGTTTGGTTGCCCCAGACCGATGGAGTAGGGGATTCAATCTAGGATGGGGGATGGCTTGGCACAGGATGCTCTTTCAGAGGACTCAATATGCATGGGGGTTAGTGATGTTGGCCTCCCTTTACCATGATATGCATGACTTCGTGTATTGTGATGGGAGAGTGATTGGTACAGGGGTCACCCTCACATATGGGCACAGGAGCACGTTGTCGTGCTCCGACCTATTGTCCACATGGAAAATGTGGAGCCAGATGATCCAGTTGTCTAGAGGTACAGAGGCACCATCACTCTTCAACACACAAGGCAACTTGATATCCCGTATTGGAAGAGAGTGATTGATGAGATGACAATATTTAGATGGTGGCCATGGCTCTAGATTCCAACATGGTATGATGATGTACAACTATTATTTGCTCAACAGACCTAATATATGCAGGGTTAAGAGAAAATGATGATTGGGAGGTACCTACCCGATAGGGTTTCCAAATAGTTTGGTGAGAGGCAGGATAGGCTCGACGATGCTTATACAACCATTTCTGCCAGATTAGCCCGAGAGACTACATGGGGACACATGATCCCAACCCATGACGTTGTTGAGGGCTTCAGACAGTTGGTTACAAGGTCATGGGCCTATGATTAGGGACATGCAGATGCATAGACTACGCCTGCATATGATGCATGGTTTGTACCCCCTCCTAGACTGACAGATCTAGTAGGTGTACCTCCATGAGGGAGGTTGAGAGGGAGGGGTGTAGGTAGAGGTCGAGGCTAGCCACAAGATGAGCAGGGTAGAGGACAGGGTAGAGGTTCAGATGGTTGGGGCAGAGGACAAGATGGACAAGATGGCCAAAAGCATGACAGAAAGGTCCTAGGTGCACCACCATTGCATCAACAACCACCCATACAACAACAACCAGTGTAGCAACAACCCATACAAACACCACCATTGGGGCTAGATCCTCGTGATGTTCTGATACAACAGTTGCAACAACAGCTGTAGGTAGTGATAGTTGAGCGAGATTAGGCTTGGTAGCAGGTGCTGGCACTCACGACAGAGAGGGATTAGGAGCATCAACTTAGACATGCCTCAGATATGCAGTTGGCACAAGAGGTCGGGCAACACTAACAGTTAGAGGCTATGATAGCTGTGTCACAGGAATGAATAGTTTCTGCTAGATTATATAGAGAGGCTTTGATCGAGGATACTTATTATCATATGCACTATCATCAGGATATTCCTCAAGTGATGAGGCAACCAAATTTTTCACAAAGGAGTAGAGCACGTTCTCGGGCTGAGGATCAACCACTAGATAGACAGGCTGGGGAGTCAAGCATCCATCAAGGCTAGCTTACTTGTATAGAAACATTTTGATCATTGCCCTATTATTTATATAGATATACATTCATGGGCTCCTTTTTGATAGCCTCGTGGATATTGTACTTTTGATAGATATACAAACACTGATGCAGATATTGTATTAAGACAGTCACCATGTTTTGATATATATATACGAGATGATATGGATTCATGATGTGATGTGTTCTCTTTATTTCACGCTTATGAATATATGGATGCATTTTGATATGATGTGATGTGACATGCTTACACATTATGATTATGTATGGATGCAATGTGATGGAGGTGCTGCTTTTTATTCATGTTTAGGCAATATGCGATGATGATCAATGATGCGATGATAGGAGATGCAATGATATGGGATGAATGTAATGTTTATTCCTTTTTAGTAATATTTTTTATGATATTTTAGGGGATGGATGATATGATATGCTTATTTGATGCTTATACAAATGATATGGATGTATTTATTTTTGTGTACCTTTTTATGCTAGTGATGAGATGATAATGCATGCAGATGTATGTATGGATAATGCAGATATTCATGATATGGATGTAGTGTATGCTTATGATATGCGATGTGTATGCATGTTGATAATTTGTGGATGCAAGATGGATGCATTGATGATATTGTTTTTGTTGACTGTCATGATAACAGGTTAGCGCAGAGAGAAGATAGAAGAAATAAGATGATTGACCATTGATTTTGATGATTGATTCAAAAATTCCAACAAGTCTATGATCCACTGAGACTTTATTAGAGATGGTGATGAGAGATGCATGGTGATGATGATGATTTTCTCATATCTTGGGATTGGGATTTTTTTGTCATTCCTTATTGTTTGATATAACACATAGACATGATGCATCAAGGTATTGATAACCAGGATGGTGTTGTATCTAGTGTAAGGGACTTTGACTCTGCAAATAGATAGGATAGTTCTTGTTCACACCTTGACATACAAAAACCTCGTTGGAATGTAGTTTATTAGTTCAGAATATCTTGGACCAAAGCATATGCAATAGTCAACAATCTACCCCAAACAACTTCCCTACACACAATGAAGCAAGTATACGCTGAGATTATTTTACAAGAATACCCACAAGCACAACAAACGAAAGATAATGATCGATGCCCCCTTCCTTTCTCTCTAAATATTTTTGATAGACATCATCGAGAGGTCCTCGAAATGGGTCATTAAGATAAATCATAAGAAATGATCAAAGACAAAAAGTGAGTGTTATCTATATCTCTTTCCATTTTAACTTAGCTAAGATGATTTCTGATGTTGATGTCCATCGCAGGAAGGATTCATCCTAGGACATGTTGATCAGATGTTGTGATTAGGATGAGGTTTATGATAAGTTGTTGATACAAACTTCATTGAATCGTTTACCTATGACCTAGCTTTAGATTTTGACACTTAGGTTTTCACTTTATGACTTGCAATACTTGCTTTCTATTTGTTTTTCCAAACGTTGAAGGTGACGATCGATTTATTATAGTGTGAGGGTTTATTGTAGGTGAAAGTGAAATGGGATGGGTGATTTTTTATTTTTGGAATATTTCAATGTTTTTAGTATTTTGAAAATGTTTTGAGGTTGTTTTTGGTCTTTTTGAAAATTTATATGAATGTTTTGGTTTTTGATTATTTGAGGTTGTTTAGGGTTTTCCAAGGTTTTCCAATGTTTTTTGTTTTATGAGTTTTTCGAATGTTTTTGTGTTTTATGAGTTTTTTGAATGTTTTTGTGTTTTTCGATATTTGGGTGTTTAGGGATTTTCTGATTTTCGACCACAAAACCTAACCTAAAAGAATATCCTAGGGGCCTCAAGGGATGATCAAAGATGAGCCTTTCCTATGTTATACACGTAGAGACCACATAGTTTGACTAACTTGACTTATTGATGATGAGATATTTAACAGTTAACGAGTTGCTAGTTTATTATGACGAACTCCTAAAGGACTGACCTAGGGTGTCTTAGGGGAACATCAATGATGGCCTTTCATATGTTCAATCTTAGAGACCTGTAGTTCAACATGGTACTATTTTTGGATTTTTGATCTTCGACCTTTTTATGGTTTTTTGATGTTTTGGATTTTGACTTTACAATTTTTATGAATGTTTTTGGACTTTAGGTTTCGGGATTTTGCAATGTTTTTGGATTTTTGGCTATACAACATGTTGATGTGGGTTTTCTGATTTTGTAAGTGTTTTTGAATTTTGATGAGATTTTATCAATGTTTTGATTTCTCGATGATATTTCCAATAACCTTAAGATATACAAGAACCTGATTTGATCCATAACAAATTTCCCCCAGTGTTATGCAATAGACTACCTAAATATAGGTAGGACAAACTAACCTTTGGAATATGCAAAGGAATACTAAAAGGGATACAATACTTCACAATATCAAGCCATGGTGTAGACATGGATGGGCGATGGAATAAATAGGATGGATGGATGTGATGGCAAGATTGATAGGATAATGAGTCATAGATGGATGGAGGTGCTTTATTTACACAAGGATCCTATTTTCTAGGTTTTCACCAAGGTACTTGCCCAAAGTGCCATCGAAGTGGTTTTCACTAGAGGATGATTATTTTTCTTTACTTTTTTCAATCCTTTTTCCCATTTTTTTGGATTTTGATCATTTTTTGATTTTTTTTGTATTTTCAGATTTACACCCTTCAAACCTAGGCATAAAACCTTTTAAGATGCAAGCTATTGGTTGGTTCTTGCAAAGGTTCACCTTCAGGTGTTGACAATTGATATGCTCCTGATCCATAACTTTTTGTGATGACAAAGGGACCTAACCAGTTAGGCTCAAACTTTCCTTTACTATCCCGATTTGGGAGATTCTTTTGATTCTATTTTAGGACAAGATCCCCTACCTAGAAAGACTTATTCTTGATCTTCTTGTTATAGCTTCGTTTCAATCAATTTTGATATACTTGCAAGTGATTAAGAGCATCAAGACGATGCTAATCCAAGAATTCTAGCTCATTTAGCCGAGATACTCTGTACTCTTCATCAGTGATTAGTTTATGTAGTGATACTCGCAGTGATGGAAGATTGACCTTAATAGGAAAGATAGCTTTTGATTTGTAGACCAAGGAGAATGGGGTTGCACTTGTAGGCGTGCGAATACTGGTTCAATAGGCCCAAAGAGCAAGATTCAACTACAGATGCCAGTCACGACCAAATTCATTGAACATTTTCTTTAGGATCTTTAGGATGGTCTTGTTGTAGCCTCAACTTTTCTATTACCTTGGGGGTAATATGGGGTAGAGAATCAGTGTTAGATGTTGAATCTTTTACATAGCTCTTTCACATCCTGATTCTTGAAGGGTGTTCCGTTATCTAAGATAAGGGTTTGCAAAACACCATAATGACATATGAGGTAATTCAGGATAAACTTAGTAATTTTCTTCCCCACTATGTAGGTCATAGGAATGGCTTTGACCCACTTGGTAAAATACTCAGTGGACATTATGATAAACTTGTGGCCATTAGATGAGGTTGGGGTAATATTTCCTATGAGGTTAAGCCCCCACTATGAGAAAGGCCAAGGTGTGACCATTGGTTGCAACTCCTGAGTTGGAACATGAATCAGATCTCCATGATGTTGACACTGGACATACTTTTGCACATACTTATGGGCTTCTCTTTCCATGGTTGGCCAATAGTACCCCATCCTCAACAACTTCTTAGCTAAATTCATACCGCTAGAATGGGAACCACATATTCCATTGTGTACTTTTGTTAAAGCAGTCAAGGCTTCCTCTTGGTTAAGACATTGTAGTAATGTCTTCTTGATGCTTTGGCAGTATAAGGTATCACCTAGGATCACAAATCAGGATGCCTTCTTAACAAAGGCCCTTTTAAGGTTGGAGGTGATATGGAATGGGAGGGTTCCTCTGCTTAGGTAGGTGAATATGTCATGATACCATAGGGATCTAGAACCAACGATAACACACACAAATTCAAATTTAGGGATTTCAAAAGTTGGTACAAGAATTTTTTCTACCAATAATTCACATTGAAGGACGTTGTGTGACATGTCTAATAATGACCCAATTGTTGCCATAGCATCTACTGCTCAGTTGTTCATGCAAGGAATCTTCTCAAAAGTTATATCAATAAAAAGGTCCTTGAGACTCTCTACCATCTTCTTGTAAGGAGTAAGCTTATCGTCCTTGGTTTGGTAGTTGTCATTGACTTGGTTGATAACCAGATGTGAGTCTCCATAGACTTTCATCTCTTGTATCTACCATTGAACTACTATCCTTAGACATGTGATTAGGGCTTCATACTTAGCAATGTTGTTAGTACATGGAAATGATAGCTTGTATGACTTTGGAATGCAATTGCATTGAGGGGTGATGAAAATAATACTCTCCCTTGATCCATGTTGGGTAAATGATCCATCAAAGTACATCTTCCACTAATTTGTTGTATTGAAAAGGAATATTGATTCATCCAGGAATTCAAATATCAATGGATTCTCTACGTAGATAGGTGCCTTTTCCAATTGGTCTATGATCACCTTCCCTTTGATTGCCTTGCACTCCACATACTCTATGTCAAATTCAGTTAATATCATTACCCATTTGGCCATTCACCTAATGAGAGTTGCTTTGGATAACAGGTATTTCAATGGGTCGACCTTTGCAATGAGTTTGATTTGATGTGACAACATGTAGTGTCTAAATTTTTTTGAAGAAAAAAACACTACTAAGCATGCTTTCTCGATGGCTGAATAGTTCATTTCATAGCCCACCAAGGTCCTATTGATGTAATAGATAGCCCTTTCTTTTCCCTTTTTATCATGTTGTGCTAAAAGAGCTCCTAGTGCTGCTAATGTTGCCGAGATATACAAGATCAATGGTTTGTTCGGTATCAATAGGCATGAGCACTGGAGGTATCAATAGATAGTCCTTGATCTACTGGAAAGCTTTATCGCACTTCTTATCCCACTTGTAAGTTATTCCTTTATGGAGAAGATGCCAAAAAGGGTGGATTTTTTCTGATGATTGTGCTATGAACCTCCTGATGGACTGCAATATTCCTTGTAACCCTCTCATCTACTTCAATTTTTGCAGTGGTTCCATGTTTAGGATGGCTTTTAGCTTTGTTGGATCAACTTGTATCCCTCTCTGTGAGATGATATAGCCAAGGAGCTTTCCTGATGTCACCCCAAAGACACATTTTTTTTTATTCAGTCGTACCTTATACTCTTCGAGCTTGTCAAAGATGGGTCCCAAGACTTGTATGTGCTCACTCATTTAATTTGATTTTGTCAAAATATCATCCATATAGTCTTCAACTATTTTATGGATCATGTCATGAAAGATGAGGGTCATTTCTCATTGATAAGTTGCTCTTGCATTATTTATTCCAATGGCATCATGTTCCAGCAGTATGTCCCCCATGGACAAGTGAATACAATTTTGTGTTGATCTTCCTTCACGATCACGATTTTATTGTAGCCTGAAAAACCATCCATGAGTGATAGCATTTCATGCCCAATTGTTAAGTCTACTATGATGTCAATGTTTGGAAGAGGAAAATCATCCTTCAGGCATGCTTTGTTTGAGTCTCTAAAATATGTGCATATTCGGATGCCCCCGATGGGTTTGGAGACTGGTACCAGGTTTGAAACCCACTCAGGATAATCTATGGGTTAGATGAATCCAACATCAAGAAGATTTTGTAACTCAAGTTTGACCAAGAGTGCTATCAGAGGGTTCATTTTCCTTAACTTTTGCTTCATTGGTTTGGCTTCATGATAGACTGCTAAATGTTGCACAACTAATTTTGGATCGAGCCCTATCATATTCGTGTATGAACATGCAAAGTTAGCTCCTCATTCTTTCAAGAATGCTGCTAGGTTCTTCTATTCTTCATCCAACAAGGATTTGGCGTAGAAAGTGTTCTTGGGTACTTCTTTTGTTCTTACATTGATTGGAATGGCCTTTTCTGCTAAGACTGCTGAATTTTTTGGATGCATTACACTAAGGGGGAGATTGAATCTCTCATAATTGGGTGCCTCAAAGGTTTTCACCCTCAGATATGTCCTTTCTTTTTACTATTTTAGAATCAGAGAGTGCCATAGTGTGGTTTTCACTCAAAGATCTACAAGTTAGTTGCATGTCATCAATTTTGGGACTAAAGGATTCAATCATCTCCCCATAGTATGCCCTTGTGTCGATATCTATGTCAAAACTAGCCTTTTGATCTTCCCATGATAAGTTATGATGAAGTCCCATGAATTCTAAGATCGCTTCATCGATTTCAAATAAATCTAGAATTGGTGGTCATTATTGGTCCAAGTTAATGAGTTGTAGGTATACTAGGCATATTTCATTTGGTTGGTTGCTTGGGGTGAAGGATGATGTAGATATCATGAAGAGGGAGTTATTCTCAAATATGTTAGCAACATCAAGGGGGAAGTCATCTAGGGTAGTATCACACGATGTTGGTAACTAGGAGGAAGCCTTAGCTCGTTTAGCAGAAGTACCTTTGCCAATAAGGGTAACCTTACTAGTAGTGCAACCTAGGCCAAGATTCTTTGGACGTTTCTTAAGAATGATAAGTTCTAGAAAACCATTTTCATTTTGTCCTAGTTTCTCTTTCTTTGTATACCCCATTCCCTTCATTAGCTGAAATCCTTTGTCGTCATCTTCCATGGGAAGAACAGGAACATGTCGTTCATCTTGATAAAGCAATTTAGAGATATCCTCCTCATTGACATCTTCTTTGTTTAGGTCCCCCCATTTGGTGAAGGTAGTAGTTGCCATCTTGATAGTTTCAGGGATGTTGTTGCTAGGTGTGGGCTTCCCATGATATTTGGGAGAAAGAGGCTTCTCTCCCAACAAAAAGTATCCTTCTTTAGTTTATAGTTTCCACAATCATCATCCTGGATCACTTCTTTGATGTCGGGTATGTTCTACACAATAGGTGTTTTTTATTTATGAGGTATATGCAAGGTATGATGGGTCAACAAATGAGGTAAAAGGTGTAGGACCTTCATCATTCTTGGGTATTTGGGGGATTTTATAGAACTTGGCCTCAAGATTCTTGTAGTAGTAAAAAGGCTTAGGATCTCCATGGATGGTAACTTCTCTACCCTTGAAAGGAAATTTTACGCACTGATGGTAGGTTGAAGCTATATATTTTAGGGAATGGATCCAGGGTCGACCAAGCAGGATGTTGTAGGGAATATCAAGTTCTAAAACTTGGCATGTAGTTTCTACGATGATGGGGCCCACTTGGATGGGTAGTGCAATGATCCTTGCGATACCCGCTCTTGGTCATCATATGCTCTGATGGTGGTGCTCTTTATTTTCTCAATAGTATCCTTTGAATAGCCTTGGTTTTTGATCAACTGAAGGGTGGAAATGTTCAAACCAACACCTCCATCTACTAAGACTCTTTTAACCTTGTTCTTATGAATGATGACCTCAAGGTGTAGAGCACGATTATGAGATGGTTGCGATGGTAGGTCTTATTTCGAGAATGTGAGTAGATGATTAGTGATATGCCCTACCATAGCTTGAAACTGTTTGATATCTATATCCTCGGGGATGGATGACATAGACAACGCTTCTAATATTTCCCTATGTGTGGGGAATAGCCTTAATAGTTCTAAGATATAAATTCGTCCAGGGGTCTTCTTAAGTTGATCTAAGAGATTGTACTTGCTAGTTCTTGTTGTGGGATGAGTAGGGTGTTCCCTAGATTGAGATGGGACTCCTTGGATGGTGGCTTTACCACGTCATGTGGTGAATCCACATTCCACATTAGGTCCTTTGATAGTGACAATGGTAATGACGCTATCACAGGAAGCGACCACATTGGAATAGGTATGCTGCATGTTTGTGTAATCTTTTTCTTTCTCGTTCATGTTTCCTTTGCTATGATTCGACATGGGGGTCTTGTATATCTTAAGATCTTGATTATTGATTGGTACCTCAACAGATATGGTGTGTCTTTCTATAAGATCCTGGATAATGTTTTTGATTCACATGCAGTTCGCTATCTTGTGTCCTTTAATTTTGTGAAAGTCCCAAAGATATTTTTCATTGTACTAGGGTTTTTTATCCTGTGGTTCTTGGTAGTTTTCAAATTTTGGAAACGTTATTAGGTTTGACTCTACCAATTTATTCATGATAGTCTCAATGGGTTCCGACAACTGTGTTGTATTTTCATTTTGGATAGTTGTTCTTGTTAGGTGTTTGTCTCTATTGAGTTTCAATGTTGTTGATATGATTGTTTTGCGGTAGTGTTGTTTGTTGCATAGTTGGTTGAACGTTAGTGATTTGATTGTTGTTTGGCCTAGGAACACTCAGGATCACCTTAACATCTACCACTCCATCATTTGTTACGTTCTTGTCCTTAGCCCAGACATGAGGCTTGTCATTTGAACTAGTTGATGGATAGTTGTCTTTGTAAGCTTGAGTATTTCCCTGTGAGATTAGAGCTCTCTCGATGTTAAGGGCTCTGGGAACAAGCTCATCATAAGATGTGATGAACTTCATTTTCAAGTGAAAGGATAGATCCAGATCTAGATTTTCTATGATATCCCCACTTGTTGTTCATCGGGAATTGGTCATTTACTTTTACTCACTCTTTTCCACCATCGTTGCAAGAAATTGGCGAAAGATTCTCATTTGTTTTGTTTGAGAGTATATATAACTCTTCTAAGCTTACATCTATGTCAAGATTGAAGGAGAAGTGATATATGAATTTGTTAATGATTTCTTAGAAAGTTTTGATACCTGGAGGCAATTGAGAAAACTAGTCCATGGAAAGACTTGTTAAACTTCATGGGAAGAGGCGCATTAAATATGATTCATTATAGGAGACCTCCATACACATGATATTAAACTCTTTGATATGGTCCACATGACTTTCTCTCCCTTTGTATTTGTAGAATTTTGGGATTTTAAAATCGGGAGGGAATGGTACCATTGCGATGTTTTGATGAAATGGATATGGGAAGAGGTTATGTGTATGGGGTTTCTTCATTTTTCCCATCTGGATATCCTACATTTCTTGTGTTAATGCCTTGAGTTGCAATGCCATATTGTCTGGTGGACTAGGTGGAGGAACATATGTTGCATATTATGGGATGGTAGATGAAATGCACATGGGATTCTAATATGATGATGTGTTGTATGGGGTGTATGGTGGTGTAGGATAAGGTGAAGATGGTGTAGGTGTATATTTTCCTAATGTGTTTGGGTTTTCGATGTTTTGTTGAGGGTTATGGTATAAACCCTATTGTTTTTGTTGTTGCGTAAGAAATTATTGTTGTTCAGCATATTGTTGAGATTTTTGTTGTTTTTGGGTTTTTGCCATTATTGGACTTGTTGCTGTTGTTGAGTTGCTAGGGTTGCTTACCGTGCTGCTAAGGTTGCTTAATGTTTTTTTTGCTGTTGTTGGGCTACTAACGTTGCTTGATGTTATTGCTGCTACTGTTGTGTTGCTAGGGCTGCTTGCTATGCTTCTTGTTGTTGTTGTTGTTGTTGTTGTTGTGTGACTAAGGTTGCTTGATGTGCTTGTTGTTGTTGTTGTGTGACTAAGGCTGCTTATTGTGCTTGTTGTTGTTGCTGTGTGACTAAGGCTACTTGTTGTTGTTGTTGTGCTTCTTGTTGATAAGCCTATTGGGCTTGTTGTAATACTAGGGAATGTGCTTGTAATGTAGGATCAATCAGTGGTTGGTACATCTATGGTGTGTTTTGGGTGTTGATGTTTTGTGCGGATTGCATATTGTTGATAAGAGGTTGGGGATTCCCTTGGTTTAAAATTCCTTGTATGATAGTGGATTAAGGTGGAGGAATGTAAGTTTGAGGTCCCATTTTATTTTGCATGACTTGGGGGACAAACGGTAAAGATGAGGATGGCACCGTTAAATATTACTATGTTAAGGGAACATTAGGACCTTGGTTCCACTGACTGAAATGATTCCATTGACTGATGTTTTGGAGATTCCCTTGTGTTGGAGATGTGGTCAAGGTATTACCTTGGTTGATGGGGTTTGTTATCAAGGGATTGTTTTGATGTGGGTTGATGATGGATGAGATAGATGTGTTTTGGGAAACCATTGGTTTTGACGTATCAACAGGCGGATTGGATGAAGATGTTCCCTATTGTAATAAAGGCTGATTATGTGTAAGGGGACTGATTCGCCCTTTTGGGTCTACTTGTGATACTTGGTCCATACTACTCTGCGGGATGTTGGGCACACTTGTGGTACTCATGGATATGGATGAAGATGAGTGTCCTTGATATGTTGAAGTTGTTATGGAGTAATGGAGTGTAAGTGGTTTATATGGATGTTGGGGATCCTCAGGAACAAGAGGAGTGCCAAATGTTGGTGTCCAAGGGGTTGTTTGGGATGGAAGATTGGTATCAAGGGTACCCACAAGTGTGCTACTTTCAAATGGAAGAGTATGGCCAAAATTCTTAGCAAGACTAGTTGCAATACTAGGTGTTGGAGTTTGATTGATCCCTAGTGATGAAGTCGTTTGAATGGTGGATGAAGTCAATCCTTGTGTCAATGATTGTGCAACAAAATATGGGGAGTTGGGAACTATGTTTTCTAAGGCTTGGTGCTCCATGATTCCTTCCCTAGTAAGTCCAAATGGATTGTTCATGATGTCTTCTATCTCATATGGCCATGATGGAGACGAGGGTTGTTGTGATTGGGTAACATGACTTCTTAGATCAAATTCCAAAGGATTGGGACCACTTGAGGAAAATGTGACTTTAGTTTTCTCCATGATTCTCTTGTGTTGTGATCTTGTTTTTACCATAAATTTTGGGTCACCTCTAGGAGAGTTGTGTTGAGATTTGTAATGTTTAAGCTCTCTAGTTGACTCAAATCTACATAAAAGGGACGCTCTAAGTATTTTTTGAGAAATGATGGTAGTGGGAGATGAAAAAATGAGTGATATGGGGAGTGATCTTTGCAAAAATTTTGAGACAACACTTTTGATTTAAGTTGATATTTTGATGTTTGGATAAAGGATGTTTATGAACTTGTGAACCTCCAGGGTACTCCAGGGTAGACTTATGACCTTCAAGATAAACTAGTTCAAAGATGATAACTAACTTAGCCAAATGCATGGAAAAGGATTCATTTCACATACAAAGTAATTAAGTTAGGTTTTGAGTTGATTGATGTCTAAGTCCAAAAGGTTGGTGTGGACACCGGAAATGGAGGCTAACCTTTCTTGTCCACATAAAAGGGAAAGAAGGAAGGGGGATCAGATTTCACAATGTTCACATTCAAGAATACCTTAGAGATCTCAACCCAATGAAGGATATGAGAGATCTGACTGTAAGATATCCTTGGAGATGAATGGAGACAAGAAATGTGTCCACCACTAAGTGTAAACTTGGAAAACGTAAAATGTTGGAGAATACAGTGTGATATGCAAAATGGCCTAGAAAATGACTTAGAAATGCATATAAAGTAAAACATAAAGCTATAAAATAGAAAGTGTGCACCTGGAAATGTGTTGAAGACTGAAAACAACTCTAAAATTCTAGAAATGTTGATTTTTAAGCCTGGTGGGACTCATTCACCATTCTGGGTGAATCAGTCCCGATTCTGAAAAATTGCACCAGATCCTGTTTTAGCCAAATGGGTATCCAAATCCACAAAAATCTCTAAAAAATAGGTATAGTGGGACTCATTCACCACTAATGGTGAATGAGTCCACTTTGACTTTTCTAGAAACTCGGAAGTGAAATTTGTAGCTCTTGGTCTGCTCAATCTGTACCTCCAAGTGTTTGGATCCGAAACCCTAATTTTCAGGCTTGTAAGTGACTTTTTGTGAAGCTTTTGACCTTTCCAATAGGGAGACAACTCCAACAAGTTTGAAACCGAAAATTCAATGATCTCCAAGCCTTTTAAGTACCTAGATCTATAGCTACAATCACACGAAGAGAGAGAGAGAGAGAGAGAGAGAGAGAGAGAGAGAGAGAGAGAGAGAGAGAGAGAGAGAGAGAGAGATGATTGTTAGGGGATAGGGTTTTCCCTTGGTCAAACCCCTTTTAGGTAATTAAACCAAAATGATGAAATAAGATAATGAAGCATGAATATGAAATAATGCATTTAGAACCTTGCCATGATAATGGATCTTGAGTTGCTGTAACAATTGGTGAAGAATCTTGCTCTTGAATGCCTTAGAAATGATCTTGAAAGCTATCTTGATGACCTTGTGAAGACTTGAAATGATTAACTCTTGAATGATTGACTTGATAACTTGAATACATGATGCTTGGATGTTACTTGGATGAAATGAGGATTTTAGTGCTCTCTTATATAGAAAAGCCACTCAAATAACCATTAATTGGATCCCTAAGGCTGACATTGAAGAAAATTAAACTTAAAACCCAATTTTTCTCACTCAAACCTCAAAAATAGCCCAAATGGGACTCATTCGCCACCCTGGGAATGAGTCCCACCTAGATAGGACTCATTCACCCAAAGTGGCGAATGGGTCCCATAGGGGCTCTCTTTCCAGCTGGGATGTTGGGGAGTGAAGAATTTCAATTTTTATGTTGATTTTGACAGTTTTTTTTATATCAAAATATGCCTTGGGATGCACAATATGAGGTCATAGGGGCCTCTTAATGATGATATAAAGGTCATAAATACAATAGGGCCCAAAATCCAATGTGAAAGTGTAAATAAATACACTTTACAACACTAAATTAAGGAAAAACAGAGTCTATTTAGCTTAGAAGGGCCCTAAATCCCATGTGAATGTGTAGAACACATTACAACACTAGATTAGGTCCACTTGGTTTAAAAGCTTCCCAAATTCAATGTGAAAATGTCAATGTACACATTTTACAACATTAAATTGGGACAAAGTTAGGTTTATTTAGCTTTAAAAAGGGCCCAAGACATAGTGTGGATATGTAAAACACCTCACAACACTAGACCAAGACAATATTATGTTCAATTTATTATTAATTATTCATAAATCAAGCAAGGAAAAGGTGTACTTTTTCGGTGTCCACATTTAATTAGCCCCCACCTTAGTGAGAGGATTTACTTGCTTCAAACTCACACTAAAGTAGACATTCAAGAGGGGTCCAAGTGTTGGAAAAACAAGGACAGACAACTATGAGGGGGGTGAATCAGTTGTCACAGAATATTTAAACTTTTCAAACTTAACTTAACTTGATCTCAGATATGATGAATGAACAATAAGCCACAAACAATCAGCACATCAGAAACACAGAGAACACCAAGATTTTTACATGGAAACCCTGTTAGGGGAAAAACCACGGTGGATGTCAGTCCACAATATTATACACTGTTAAAAGTATAATGAAGAATAATGGGAATGCACATGCTTCAGGCACACTACCTAGAGCTCACTGCTCAAATACAAGAGGGCTCACTACCCAAAGAAGACACACTGTCTTATAGCAATTCAGATTAAATCCATAGGGTACGAACTGAGAAAATAGCTTCTACAAAAGCTTGATTACAGTTCTGGTTAAGCACAAAAACACTCCTTCACACTTCACTCAAACTTCTTCACACTCTACTCTGCAATCGAATGATTAGGTCACTATTCACACACTTGCTCTTTTTTTGGCACTTCTTCGCTACATAAATTCACACAAAAAACCACTCTTATGTATCCACAACATGTAATTACATCAACAACTTCATCGGCCAAAATAAAATATAAAACATATACACAATGTCGGCCCAAATTTACAAGTAAATTTTCAATGCGAATCAAACACCATCAGCCACAACATAATGAAGACTTTAAAAAATATCCTTGAGCACACCAAACATTCAAATTTTAATCTCCAAGGATCCACAATAAGTTACAACCACCATGTTGGCCAAGAACATAAAAACCTGAACACAAGAGAAAAATCACTGACCATGAGCACATCGATCAACGCGACATGCAACAAAGATAAAGCATGATCTAGAACCATCCACAAGCATCAAGAATCATCAGAGAAGAATCGACATCAACTAAAATTACTAGAATCACATCAACTTCAATCAGGAACACTAACTGAAGCCACAAAAAAACTGTCAGAACACAACTGTTCATAACATGATTAAATCTTCACGCAGACCTCTAAAACTTTTGGTGGATAAACTAGATACACTCAGCAATAAACCCTTTAGTCCACAACAACTGATCATCAACGTACTGAGCAAGACACCTTCATGACCTTCACTATTCCACTGTCAACCTACAACTCTTTCTTTAACAATTTTCTCAATATCCTCGACATATACAACCTACAATACATCAATGCTAATAGAGTTGACATCAATGACAACCACATATCAGAAACACAACCACAACATCCAACAATCTCCCCCTTTGGCATTGATGGCAACACACGATGTGAAAAACACCATCAACACAACTCTCAATCAACACTTACTCCTCCTTAGATTTTGAATCTTCTCCTCGTGCTATTTTTCACATTGCTCTTCTCCCCCTTTGACATCAATGGAAAAGATAAGCATTATCTTTCCACATACAAGCTTTGAACCACATATATGCACATCTGACTACTCCCCCTGAGTAGCAACCGCAAAATCATCAATCTGAATCAGAATATAGCTATGAAGCACACATATTGATGCAAGTAAATGCATCTCTAGTTCTTATCAGGAGGGGTAATCACCCCTAGCATCCCTCTGAGATACTCAAAATTATCCTTTGGAAATGGCTTGGTGAAAATGTCTGCAATTTGTTCTTTGGTAGGCACATACTCCAGTCTGACTTCTTTCTCACTCACTTTCTCCCTTAGGAAGTGAAACTTGATTGATATATGCTTGGTCTTAGAGTGTAGCACTGGATTATTTGATATGTTTATTGCACTTGAGTTGTCACAGTATATGAAAATAGGCTCATCATATACTACTCTGGTATCTTTCAGCATCTGTTTCATCCACAACACTTGAGTACAATTATTTGCAACAACAATATACTCTGCCTCAATAGTAGATAGGGAAATGTAATTATGCTTTTTACTTAACCAAGACACCAGCTTCTTCCCTAGGAAGAAGGCACCACCACTAGTGATTTTCCTATCATCTACATCTCTTGCCCAATCACGTCAGTATAGGAACTCAAGGTAAGATCATCATCTTTTGGATACCAAAGCCCAAAATCAACTGTTCCTTTCAAGTATCTAAAAATTCTCTTTACAACAGTCACATGAGATTCTTTCAGATCAACTTGATATCTATAAACCATACACACAACATTCATGATGTTTGTTTTGGTCTAAGTTAAGTAGAGCAATCTTCCAATCATTGACCTGTATCTTGTTTTATTTTCCTTAGGAGAATCATCATTTTGTGTTAACTTGCATCTGGTTGCCATGGGTGTACCAACAGTCTTTGAGTCTTCCATGCCAAACTTCTTTAGGAACTCTCACATATTTGGACTAAGATATGAAAATTCCATTGTCTAACTGAGTGGCTTGTAATCCCAAAAAGAACTTCATCTCTCCAATCATACTCATTTCAAATTCACTTTTCATTTCATCAGCAAACTTCATACATAGATCATCATCACCTCCAAAAATAATGTCATCAACAAAGACTTCAATAATCAACTCTTTATCATGATCCAACTTAAAATACAAGTTGTTGTTAGTAGTACCTTTATTGAATCCAAGCTTTAGTAAGTATTTAGCATACCAAGCTCTAGGGGCTTGCTTGAGTCCATATAGAACTTTCCTCAATCGACAAACCATGTCTTCCTTATCAGTCAGTTGAAATCCATCCAGCTGTTCAACACATACCTCTTCTTCTAACTCACCATTCAGAAAGGCTGACTTCACATCCATTTGATAGACTTTTTAGTTCTTATATGCGGCATAAGCAAGAAATAATCTTACAACTTCAATTCTGGCAACAAGGGAAAAGGTTTCTTCAAAATCAATACCTTCCATTTGTGAATACCCTTTACATACCAGTCTTGATTTATTCCGAACCACTTCACCTTGTTCATTTAGCTTATTCTGAAAGAACCATTTAGTACCAATCACATTTTTATCTTTAGGTTTGGGAACAAGAATCCATGTATCATTCTTTTCAATCTGCATTAGTTCTTCCTTCATAGCTTCCATCCAGTGTTCATCATTACAAGCTTCATTGAGATTGTTAGGCTCAGCCTTGGAAATTAGACAATACTCTTCTCAATCCTTCTTCTAGTTTGCACACCTTTATTCTTATCTCCTATAATTTGATCTTCATAATGATTTAGCTTTACATACCTCAAAATTTTAGGATTCTCTCACACTTCTGGTTCTTCTGTTCTTTCTTCTGCACTTCCACTTGTCTCTCCTTCCTGAATTTCTTGATTTACCAGAACAATATGAACTTGATTATGTGTCTGAGCATTCTTCCCTTTGTCTATACTATCTTGCTGGTCATCTGAATCATATCCACAGTATCTGGATGATCTAGCAGAGTCCTCATCAACTCTTACATTTGCACTTTCAACCATTTTTCTCAATCTTCTATTATAGCACCGGTAAGCCTTGCTTTTAGTAGAGTAACCTAGAAAGATTCCTTCATCTCTCCTTGCATCAAACTTGCCTATGTCCTCATCTATCTTAATATAACACTTGCTTCCAAAGATCTTGAAATATTTAACAGTAGGCTTATAACCAAACCATAGCTCAAAAGGAGTCTTACTAGAAATACCATTGAAATTTACCCAGTTTAGAGTGTACACAACAGTGCTTATAGCTTCTCTCTAATAGATGTGAGGCACATTTCCTTCTAACATCATTGTTCTAGCAGCATCTAGAATTGTTTTGTTCTTTCTCTATACAACTCCATTCTGTTGAGGGGTTCGGGGAGAAGATAACTATCTTTTGATTCCATGCTCTTCACAGAAAGAATTGAACTCCCAGGAGTTGAACTCACCACCTCTGTCTGACCTTAGGAATTTGATCTTCAGACCTGTCTCATTCTCTTCCATAGCTTTGAAACTTTTGAACTTCTCTAATGCTTCACATTTTTCTCTTAAGAAAGCAACCCATATCATCCTAGAGTAATCATCAATAAGCAACATAAAGTACCTTTCTCCTAATAGACTTCTGATTCTGGAGGGACCACACAGATTAGTATGCACCAACTCTAGTACTCCATTAGAATGATGTTGTTTGATTCGAAAAGAAACTCTAGTCTATTTTCCCATCTGACATTCCTTGCATATTGTGTTAGTAGGCTTCACTAGCTTAGGTAGATCTCTTACTACTTGAGTGGATCTTACCTTGACAATGTTATCAAAATTCACATGACACAACCTCCTATACCATAACCAGCTTTCATCTACTTGATAAATTAAACAACTTTCATTAGCAACACTCAGGTGAAAAATATTACCTCTTGTCTTTGTACCTGAAGCAATTACATTTCTAGAGCTTCCAAGTATCCTGCATCTTCCATCTTTGAACTGAAGATTGTAACCCTTTTCCACCATCTGTCCAACACTCAACAAGTTATGCTTCAAGCCTTCAACATAAAGGAAATCATCAGTGTTATGTTTACCACCAAGAAAAATAGATCCTCTACCACGAATCACACCAGCATTGTTATCTTCAAATCTTACAACCCCACTATCATATTTCTCTATACTTACAAATTTGCTTTTGTCACCAATCATATGATGTGAGGATCCACTATCAATAACCCACTCATCCTTTTCTTTAATTTGGGATGCAAGAGCTTTCTCAACTTTGGAAAACTCAGTAGCCACCAGACCATTTTCCTTGATAGCAATGAAAACCCATTCATCTTCATTTCCATTTTCTTTATCAGATTCTTCATCAATCACACCTTCTTCAACATAATAGCATTTCTTTTGAAATATAGGTTTGTTAGGCTTAGACCTAGGAACTCTTTCAGGACACCTTGAAGCAAAATGACCTATTTTACTACAAGAGAAACATTTAATAGGAAACTTTCCTTTATACTTACCTTGTCCTCTGCCTTCTTTCTTCACAATTAGTGCTTCCAACTCTTCTACCTCTCTTTCTTCATCTTCAAGTTGTTTCATCTCTTCCTCATACTTGAATGTCTTTCTAGAACTCTCTCTCCCATATCCATCTTTGCTTGTTTCTTCGGATATAGAGGCCTTAAATGCAGATTCAGTCTTGGGGCAGAATCGCCAAATTCACTCAACTCAAAGGAAACAAGTTTACCAATCAACATATCTCTTGTCACATTTGTTACTGTTCTGAGCTCTTCAATAGCATGAGCCTTTGATTTGTAAGAGGGAGGCAATGATCTGAGAACTTGAGCTACAATTTCTTGTTCATCCAAGGTACCACCAGCACATCTAATACCCATCACAAGTTCATTTACTCTTTTCATAAAAGAAGAAATATTTTCATCTTCACCCATCTTCAAAGTTTCATACTTTCCTTTCAAACTCTATAGACAAGTGCATCTCCTTCATACAAAGTCTCCAGCTTCTTCCAAATCTCATGAGTTGTCTTCAGATCCATCACATTTGTCATTTCCAAATCCATCAGAGCACTCAACAAAGCTTCAATAGCCCTAATGTTAATCTCGACCTCTTTAATCTCATCAAGAGTGGAAGGACCATTCTGAGGAATAACATATTTTTTCTTTGTAATCTTCCAGAAGGGTTCACCAATACACCTCAAATGACACTCCATTCTGGCTTTCCACAAAGAGTAGTTTGTTCCATAAAATCTAGGATTGCCCTTCTTGTATGATGTCATCTCAGATCACCTCAAGATTTTAAACTTCTTCAGAGGAACCTGCTCTGATACCAATTGTTGGAAAAACAAGGACAAACAACTGAGAGGGGGGGATGAATAAGTTGTCATAGAATATTTAAACTTTTCAAACTTAACTTGATCTCAGATCTAATGAATGAACAATAAACCATAGAAAATCAACACATTAGAAACATAGAGAACACCAAGATTTTTACGTGGAAACCCTGTTAGGGGAAAAACCACAGTGGATGTCAGTCCATAATATTATACGCTGTTAAAAGTATAATGAAGAATAATGAGAATGCACATGCATTCAGGAACACTACCTAGAGCTTACTGCTCAAATACAAGAGGGCTCACTGCCCAAAGAAGACACATTGTCTGACAACAATTCAGATTAGATCCGCAGGGTATGAACTGAGAAAATAGCTTCTACAAAACCTTGATTACAGTTCTGGTTAAGCACAAAAAAACTCCTTCACACTTCGCTCAAAATTCTTCACAATCTACTCTGCAATTGAATGATTAGGTCACTATTCACACACTTGCTCTTTTTTTGGCACTTCTTCACTATATAACTTCGCACAAACAACCACTCTTATGTATCAACAACATGGAATTACATCAACAACTTCATCGGCCAAAATAAAATATAAAACATATACACAATGTCAGCCCAAATTTACAAGTAAATTTTCAATGCGAATCAAACACCGCCGGCCACAACATAATGGAGACTTAAAACAATATCCTCGAGCGCACCAAACATTCAAATTTTAATCTCCAAGGATCCACAATACGTTACAACCACCATGTCGGCCAAGAACATAAAAACCCGAACACACGAGAAAAATCACCAACCATGAGCACATCGATCAACGCAGATGTGCAACAAAGATAGAGCATGATCTAGAACCATCCACAAGCATCAAGAATCATTAGAGAAGCATCTGTAGCAACTGAAATTACTAGAATCACATCAAATTCAATCAGGAACACTAATTGAAGCCATAGAAAAATTGTCAGAACACAACTGTTCATAACATGATTAAATCTTCACGCGGACCTCTGAAACTTTCGGTGGATAAAATAGATACACTCAGCAATAAAACCTTTAGTCCACAATAACTGATCATCAACTTACTGAACAAGACACCTTCATGACCTTCACTGTTCCACTGTCAACCTACAACTCTTTCTTTAAAATTTTTCTCAATATCCTCAACATATACAACCTACAATACATCAATGCTAATAGTGTTGATATCAATGACAACCACATATCAGCAACACAAACACAACATCCAACACCAAGTGCACTGATGTGAATGGTGTGGGACAATAAAGAAAGAGGAGGCGATCAAGCCCCCAGGATCCAAGATCCTAAGTCAAGCTGACATAAGCACAAAAGGACATGCACAAGGTGTACAATATGCAACAAAACAAGATACACAATCATACAATGGCAATAACTAGAAGAAAGAGAAGTACAAATGAGAAAAGATAAAAAGGTGGATCAAGCTTCGACTGTTTGTCCAACATGATGTGGATCAGATCTAGGCTGTTTGTCAGAAAATGCATACTCACTATGAGGCGATGGAACTCTTGGCTGCCTGCTAGGTGAGAAGTCCTAAAAGGGTGAGAAACATACACTCATGGATGGTATGCACTCACACACACGTAGGTGGCTATGGGGAAAGTCATGCCTTAGAATGGGCTTCCCGCTCAACCATACCAAAGTTATACCTCTTGATAAATTTAATAAGGCACCACACAAATGAATTTTTGAGCTTCATGAGACAAGCAAAACTTCATATGCTTGGAGCTCATGAATAAAGCGATGTTGTAAATATAAAATAGTGCAATATTTATTCAAAGGGATTTTGCTTAGTTCATGCAAGGTCTCTTCTTAGGGAACATTGTGCCTAATGTTTTCAAGAGAGGACAAGTTGAAGAAATATCACACTCTTGGAGGAAACCAAGCTCAATGACACCACCAAGAAAAGGATGCACTAGAGCTTATTCAAAAATTTATTCAAAGTAGAAGGAGACACTAGAGCTTATTCAGAAATCCCTATGCCAAGTCATATGTTTCCAATAAGCTACATCATGAATAAGTATGTCACATGCGAGTCAATCTTAAGACATGTCATCAACAATCCCAAGATTGCTCTTATATGTACATGAAAGGTGATCGAATAGCCAAAATAGACGACAACAAGTGACATACGAGGACAAGACTATCTAACCCCTTGCCCTCACTTAGTGCAAGACAAGGGTGATTGGATCCCCAAGGCCAACATTGAAGAAAATTAAACTTAATACCCAAATTTTCCTGCTCAGACCTCGAAAATAGCCCAAATGGGACTCATTCGCCACCCTGGGTGAATAAGTCCCACCTAGATGGGACTCATTCACCCAAAGTGGAAAATGGGTCCCACAGGGGCTCTTTTGCCAGCTGGGATGTCAGGGAGTGAAGAATTTCAATTTTTATGTTGATTTTGTTGGGTTTTTGATAAAAATATGCCTTGGGATGCATAATATGGGGTCATAGGGGCCTATTAATGATTATATAGAGGTCATAAATGCAATAGGGCCCAAAATCCAATGTGAAAGTGTAAATAAATGCACTTTACAACACTAAATTAAGGCAAAATTGAGTCTATTTAGCTTAGAAGGGCCCTAAATCCCATGTGAATGTGTAGGACACATTAAAAAACTAGATTAGGTTCACTTGGTTTACAAGATTCCCAAATTCAATGTGAAAATGTCAATGAACACATTTTACAACATTAAATTGGGACAAAGTTAGGTTTATTTAGCTTTAAAAAGGGCCCAAGACCTAATGTGGATGTGTAAAACACCTATGCCTTTTCCTTGCTTGATTTGGGAATAATTAATAATAAATTGGACTTAATATTTCCTTGGTCTAGTGTTGTGAGGTGTTTTACACATCCACACTAGAACTTGGGCCCTTTAAAAAGCTAAATAAACCTAACTTATAACTCCCAATTAATGATATGCGTGTTAACCTACATTAATTGAAAATTAAACAAAATGAACTAATAGTATGTTATTAATGTGTCTACATAGTAGAGTAACTTCTAAGCTAAATACTTCAATATTACCTTAATTTAGTATTTGTAAAAGTCGACTATTCCACACTTTTCACATTCATTTAGGCCTATTGCATTATGACCTTTATATCTCATCATTAATAGGCCCTATATTTTCCCATATTAATGCATCGGCATGTGCTTTGACAGCATCAGCATAAAAACAAATTCTTCCTCCACATACTTGGCTAACAAATCACTTATTAGCCATTCACCACTTTGGAAAATGAGTCCCATCTAGGTAAACCAATCATTCACCTAGGGTGGTGAGGTGGTCCCACATTTTAGGCTGTTTTAGAAGGTTTGGCAAAATGGTGCAAGATTTAATTTTCTTCAATGTCGGCCTTGGGGATTAGTGTAGGTGCACCTTGTTTACTAAATGCCTCCAAAAGGAAAACTTGTGAAATTTGAATTTCCAAATGTAAAACAATGTGGAAAGGTCATTTTCAATGTAATTGAGTCATCAATAGGTCTCTAGGTGGTCGAAATGATGGAAAATGTAAAACTTGCAAAATTTGCAAAGTTGTCAAATTGGGAAAAGTGCAAAAACATACAAATATGGAAGGCCAAAGGTCATAGGAAATTTTAATTAGTTTCTTTCAATTGGGGAAGATGAAAAGCCTTAAAAAATGAATTGTATATCATTTTCAAGCAGCGGGGGAAGTTGAAATATGAAGAAAATCATTTAGAAACCCCATTGCATGCTTAAACTTTGCATTTTCTGTATTTCAGACTGGTAAAAAGTGTTTGCAGGTTGCTATATGACCATGTACGACATGATTTTCAAGGGGAAGTCATTTGGATTGATGCATTGAGTCTAATTTATTTTTCTTTTTGTTTCATTCGATTTCATTCAGTTTTGAGTAAGATATTGCAAGTTTACTGAAATAAGTCCAAACCCTGATCTAGGGTAACAATATGCAATAAAAATTGTGTTTCTCAAAATTTAACTTTTGAAAATTGCTATAAATTGGTGTAGAAGGAGTTTTAGATGTGTTCTAAAGGTTTCCAAAGTTTTAGAGCAAAAGAATGTGGTTTTAGGCAGTTTCTACAAAGCCCTGGGTTTGTAATTTGTATAAAATTATGGAAATTGACAGTGTTCAGTGAAAAATTTATGTTTTGATGAGGTAAAATGCATTCCACTTGGGTGACAGTGTTTTATAAGGTTGATTAACTGTGTTTATATCCCTTTTACGATAGGGTTTGGTGGACTAAAGGATTTTGGGTTCATTTATATGCTGATCTTTCATGGCAGACTTATGACAGTCCCTTTTGGAGACTAAAATGAAGGTTTAGCATAAATGTTTGATGAAATATCATGAAAAAAGAATGGGGAATGGTATAATTATGTTGTGCAGGATTATTTACACATGTTTATACCATTGGTAAAGAGAAATAGGATTGGGTAATTGGAGTTTCTTGATTATGTGGCCTAAATGGGCATAGTTGTTGAATTGGACAGTCTACTTTTGAAAGTTTTTATATTTGAGATGTTATTGTTAGAGAAATGGTTTGGGCTAGTCTTC